>CAWVNZ010002891.1:0-55019 GCA_963930735.1 Dioctria linearis
CAGTAGAAAATTATTTTTTGAATAATTTACTATAGAAAAGGCAATCCCTGGCGTAATTACAATTTGCGACAGTAGAAAATTATTTTTTGAATAATTTACTATAAAAAAAGGCAATCCCTGGCGCAATTAAAAATTTGCGACAGTAGAAAATTATTTTTTGAATAATTTACTATAGAAAAGGCAATCCCTGGCGTATTTAAAATTTGCGACAGTAGAAAATTATTTTTTGAATAATTTATTATAGAAAAGGCAATCCCTGGCGTAATTAAAATTTGCGACAGTAAAAAATTATTTTTTGAATAATTTACTATAGAAAAGGCAATCCCTGGGATATTTAAAATTTGCGACAGTAAAAAATTATTTTTTGAATAATTTACTATAGAAAAGGCATCCCTGGGATATTTAAAATTTGCGACAGTTGAAAATTATTTTTTGAATAATTTACTATAGAAAAGGCAATCCCTGGCGTAATTAAAAATTTGCGACAGTTGAAAATTATTTTTTGAATAATTAACTATAGAAAAGGCAATCCCTGGCGTAATTAAAATTTGCGACAGTAAAAAATTATTTTTTGAATAATTTACTATAGAAAAGGCAATCCCTGGCGTAATTAAAATTTGCGACAGTAAAAAATTATTTTTTGAATAATTTACTATAGAAAAGGCAATCCCTGGGATATTTAAAAATTTGCGACAGTTGAAAATTATTTTTTGAATATTTTACTATAGAAAAGGCAATCCCTGGCGTAATTAAAATTTGCGACAGTATAAAATTATTTTTTGCAAAATTTACTATAGAAAAGGGCAATCCCTGGCGTATTTAAAATTTGCGACAGTTGAAAATTATTTTTTGAATAATTTACTATAGAAAAGGCAATCCCTGGCGCAATTAAAATTTCCGACAGTAAAAAATTATTTTTTGAATAATTTACTATAGAAAAGGCAATCCCTGGCGCAATTAAAATTTGCGACAGTAAAAAATTATTTTTTTGAATAATTTACTATATAAAAGGCAATCCTTGGCGCAATTAAAATTTGCGACAGTAAAAAATTATTTTTTGAATAATTTACTATAGAAAAGGCAATCCCTGGCGCAATTAAAATTTGTGACAGTATAAAATTATTTTTTGAATAATTTACTATAGAAAAGGCAATCCCTGGGATATTTATAATTTGCGACAGTAGAAAATTATTTTTTGAATAATTTACTATAGAAAAGGCAATCCCTGGGATATTTAAAATTTGCGACAGTAGAAAATTATTTTTTGAATTATTTACTATAGAAAAGGCAATCCCTGGCTTATTTAAAATTTGCGACAGTAAAAAATTATTTTTTGCAAAATTTACTATAGAAAAGGCAATCCCTGGCGCAATTAAAATTTGCGACAGTAGAAAATTATTTTTTGAATAATTTACTATAGAAAAGGCAATCCCTGGCGTAATTAAAATTTGCGACAGTATAAAAATTATTTTTTGCAAAATTTACTATAGAAAAGGCAATCCCTGGCGCAATTAAAATTTGCGACAGTAGAAAATTATTTTTTGAAAAGTTTACTATAGAAAAGGCAATCCCTGGCGCAATTAAAATTTGCGACAGTATAAAATTATTTTTTGCAAAATTTACTGTAGAAAAGGCAATCCCTGGCGCAATTAAAATTTGCGACAGTAAAAAATTATTTTGTGAATAATTTACTATAGAAAAGGCAATACCTGGGATATTTAAAATTTGCGATAGTTGAAAATTATTTTTTGAATAATTTACTATAGAATAGGTAATCCCTGGCGTAATTAAAATTTGCGACAGTTGAAAATTATTTTTTGAATAATTTACTATAGAAAAGGCAATCCCTGGCGTAATTAAAATTTGCGACAGTAGAAAATTATTTTTTGAATAATTTACTATAGAAAAGGCAATCCCTGGCGTATTTAAAATTTTCGACAGTAGAAAATAATTTTTTGAATAATTTACTATAGAAAAGGCAATCCCTGGCGTAATTAAAATTTGCGACAGTAGAAAATTATTTTTTGAATAATTTACTATAGAAAAGGCAATCCCTGGCGTAATTACAATTTGCGTTAGTAGAAAATTATTTTTTGAATAATTTACTATAGAAAAGGCAATCCCTGGCGCAATTAAAATTTGCGACAGTAGAAAATTATTTTTTGAATAATTTACTATAGAAAAGGCAATCCCTGGCGTATTTAAAATTTGCGACAGTAGAAAATTATTTTTTGAATAATTTACTATAGAAAAGGCAATCCCTGGTGTAATTAAAATTTGCGACAGTAAAAAATTATTTTTTGAATAATTTACTATAGAAAAGGCAATCCCTGGGATATTTAAAATTTCCGACAGTAAAAAATTATTTTTTGAATAATTTACTATAGAAAAGGCAATCCCTGGGATATTTAAAATTTGCGACAGTTGAAAATTATTTTTTGAATAATTTACTATAGAAAAGGCAATCCCTGGCGTAATTAAAATTTGCGACAGTTGAAAATTATTTTTTGAATAATTTACTATAGAAAAGGCAATCCCTGGCGAAATTAAAATTTGCGACAGTAAAAAATTATTTTTTGAATAATTTACTATAGAAAAGGGCAATCCCTGGCGTAATTAAAATTTGCGACAGTAAAAAATTATTTTTTGAATAATTTACTATAGAAAAGGCAATCCCTGGGATATTTAAAATTTGCGACAGTTGAAAATTATTTTTTGAATATTTTACTATAGAAAAGGCAATCCCTGGCGTAATTAAAATTTGCGACAGTATAAAATTATTTTTTGCAAAATTTACTATAGATAAGGCAATCCCTGGCGCAATTAAAATTTGCGACAGTTGAAAATTATTTTTTGAATAATTTACTATAGAATAGGCAATCCCTGGCGCAAATAAAATTTGCGACAGTAAAAAATTATTTTTTGAATAATTTACTATATAAAAGGCAATCCTTGGCGCAATTAAAATTTGCGACAGTAAAAAATTATTTTTTGAATAATTTACTATAGAAAAGGCAATCCCTGGCGTAATTAAAATTTGCGACAGTAAAAAAATTATTTCTTGAATAATTTACTATAGAAAAGGCAATCCCTGGCGTAATTAAAATTTGCGACAGTTGAAAATTATTTTTTGAATAATTTTACTATAGAAAAGGCAATCCCTTGCGTAATTAAAATTTGCGACAGTTGAAAATTATTTTTTGAATAATTTACTATAGAAAAGGCAATCCCTGGGATATTTAAAATTTGCGACAGTAAAAAATTATTTTTTGAATAATTTACTATAGAAAAGGCAATCCCTGGCGTGATTAAAATTTTCGACAGTAAAAAATTACTTTTTGGATAATTTACTATAGAAAAGGCAATCCCTGGCGTAATTAAAATTTGCGACAGTAGAAAATTATTTTTTGAATAATTTACTATAGAAAAGGCAATCCCTGGCGCAATTAAAATTTGCGACAGTAGAAAATTATTTTTTGAATAATTTACTATAGAAAAGGCAATCCCTGGCGTAATTAAAATTTGCGACAGTAAAAAATTATGTTTTGAATAATTTACTATAGAAAAGGCAATCCCTGGCGCAATTACAATTTGCGACTGTAAAAAATTATTTTTTGAAAAATTTACTGTAGAAAGGCAATCCCTGGCGCACTTAAAATTTGCGACAGTAGAAAATTATATTTTGAATAATTTACTATAGAAAAGGCAATCCCTGGCGCAATTAAAATTTGCGACAGTAGAAAATTAATTTTTGAAAAATTTACTATATAAAAGGCAATCCCTGGCGTAATTAAAATTTGCGACAGTAGAAAATTATTTTTTGAATAATTTACTGTAGAAAAGGCAATCCCTGGCGTAATTACAATTTGCGACAGTAGAAAATTATTTTTTGAATAATTTACTATAGAAAAGGCAATCCCTGGCGCAATTAAAATTTGCGACAGTAGAAAATTATTTTTTGAATAATTTACTATAGAAAAGGCAATCTCTGGCGTAATTAAAATTTGCGACAGTAGAAAATTATTTTTTGAATAATTTACTATAGAAAAGGCAATCCCTGGCGCAATTAAAATTTGCGACAGTAGAAAATTATTTTTTGAATAATTTACTATAGAAAAGGCAATCCCTGGGATATTTAAAATTTGCGACAGTAAAAAATTATTTTTTGAATAATTTACTATAGAAAAGGCAATCCCTGGCGTAATTAAAATTTGCGAGAGTAAAAATTATTTTTTGAATAATTTACTATAGAAAAGGCAATCCCTGGCGTATTTAAAATTTGCGACAGTAGAAAATTATTTTTTGAATAATTTACTATAGAAAAGGCAATCCTTGGCGTAATTAAAATTTGCGACAGTAAAAAATTATTTTTTGAATAATTTACTATAGAAAAGGCAATCCCTGGCGTAATTAAAATTTGCGACAGTAAAAAATTATTTTTTGAATAATTTACTATAGAAAAGGCAATCCCTGGCGTAATTAAAATTTGCGACAGTAGAAAATTATTTTTTGAATAATTTACTATAGAAAAGGCAATCCCTGGCGTAATTAAAATTTGCGACAGTTGAAAATTATTTTTTGAATAATTTACTATAGAAAAGGCAATCCCTGGGATATTTAAAATTTGCGACAGTTGAAAAATATTTTTTGAATAATTTACTATAGAAAAGGCATTCCTTGCGCAATTAAAATTTACGACAGTATAAAATTATTTTTTGAATAATTTACTATAGAAAAGGCAATCACTGGCGTAATTAAAATTTGCGACAGTAGAAAATTAATTTGTGAAAAATTTACCTGGCGACATTGAAATTTGCGAGAGTAAAAAATTATTTTTTGAATAATTTACTATAGAAAAGGCAATCCCTGGCGCAATTAAAATTTGCGACAGTAGAAAATTATTTCTTGAATAATTTACTATAGAAAAGGCAATCCCTGGCGTAATTAAAATTTGCGACAGTATAAAATTATTTTTTGAATAATTTACTATAGAAAAGGCAATTCCTGGCGTAATTAAAATTTGCGACAGTTGAAAATTATTTTTTGAATATTTTACTATAGAAAAGGCAATCCCTGGCGTAATTAAAATTTGCGACAGTATAAAATTATTTTTTGCAAAATTTACTATAGATAAGGCAATCCCTGGCGCAATTAAAATTTGCGACAGTTGAAAATTATTTTTTGAATAATTTACTATAGAATAGGCAATCCCTGGCGCAAATAAAATTTGCGAGAGTAAAAAATTATTTTTTGAATAATTTACTATATAAAAGGCAATACTTGGCGCAATTAAAATTTGCGACAGTAAAAAATTATTTTTTGAATAATTTACTATAGAAAAGGCAATCCCTGGCGTAATTAAAATTTGCGACAGTAAAAAATTATTTTTTGAATAATTTACTATAGAAAAGGCAATCCCTGGCGTAATTAAAATTTGCGACAGTTGAAAATTATTTTTTGAATAATTTACTATAGAAAAGGCAATCCCTTGCGTAATTAAAATTTGCGACAGTTGAAAATTATTTTTTGAATAATTTACTATAGAAAAGGCAATCCCTGGGATATTTAAAATTTGCGACAGTAAAAAATTATTTTTTGAATAATTTACTATAGAAAAGGCAATCCCTGGCGTGATTAAAATTTTCGACAGTAAAAAATTACTTTTTGGATAATTTACTATAGAAAAGGCAATCCCTGGCGTAATTAAAATTTGCGACAGTAGAAAATTATTTTTTGAATAATTTACTATAGAAAAGGCAATCCCTGGCGCAATTAAAATTTGCGACAGTAGAAAATTATTTTTTGAATAATTTACTATAGAAAAGGCAATCCCTGGCGTAATTAAAATTTGCGACAGTAAAAAATTATGTTTTGAATAATTTACTATAGAAAAGGCAATCCCTGGCGCAATTACAATTTGCGACTGTAAAAAATTATTTTTTGAAAAATTTACTGTAGAAAGGCAATCCCTGGCGCACTTAAAATTTGCGACAGTAGAAAATTATATTTTGAATAATTTACTATAGAAAAGGCAATCCCTGGCGCAATTAAAATTTGCGACAGTAGAAAATTAATTTTTGAAAAATTTACTATATAAAAGGCAATCCCTGGCGTAACTAAAATTTGCGACAGTAGAAAATTATTTTTTGAATAATTTACTGTAGAAAAGGCAATCCCTGGCGTAATTACAATTTGCGACAGTAGAAAATTATTTTTTGAATAATTTACTATAGAAAAGGCAATCCCTGGCGCAATTAAAATTTGCGACAGTAGAAAATTATTTTTTGAATAATTTACTATAGAAAAGGCAATCTCTGGCGTAATTAAAATTTGCGACAGTAGAAAATTATTTTTTGAATAATTTACTATAGAAAAGGCAATCCCTGGCGCAATTAAAATTTGCGACAGTAGAAAATTATTTTTTGAATAATTTACTATAGAAAAGGCAATCCCTGGGATATTTAAAATTTGCGACAGTAAAAAATTATTTTTTGAATAATTTACTATAGAAAAGGCAATCCCTGGCGTAATTAAAATTTGCGAGAGTAAAAATTATTTTTTGAATAATTTACTATAGAAAAGGCAATCCCTGGCGTATTTAAAATTTGCGACAGTAGAAAATTATTTTTTGAATAATTTACTATAGAAAAGGCAATCCCTGGCGTAATTAAAATTTGCGACAGTAAAAAATTATTTTTTGAATAATTTACTATAGAAAAGGCAATCCCTGGCGCAATTACAATTTGCGACAGTAAAAAATTATTTTTTGAAAAATTTACTGTAGAAAGGCAATCTCTGGCGCACTTAAAATTTGCGACAGTACAAAATTATTTTTTGAATAATTTACTATAGAAAAGGCAATTCCTGGCGTAATTAAAATTTGCGACAGTAAAAAATTATTTTTTGAATAATTTACTATAGAAAAGGCAATCCCTGGCGTAATTAAAATTTGCGACAGTAGAAAATTATTTTTTGAATAATTTACTATAGAAAAGGCAATCCCTGGCGTAATTAAAATTTGCGACAGTTGAAAATTATTTTTTGAATAATTTACTATAGAAAAGGCAATCCCTGGGATATTTAAAATTTGCGACAGTTGAAAAATATTTTTTGAATAATTTACTATAGAAAAGGCATTCCTTGCGCAATTAAAATTTACGACAGTATAAAATTATTTTTTGAATAATTTACTATATAAAAGGCAATCACTGGCGTAATTAAAATTTGCGACAGTAGAAAATTAATTTGTGAAAAATTTACCTGGCGACATTGAAATTTGCGAGAGTAAAAAATTATTTTTTGAATAATTTACTATAGAAAAGGCAATCCCTGGCGCAATTAAAATTTGCGACAGTAGAAAATTATTTCTTGAATAATTTACTATAGAAAAGGCAATCCCTGGCGTAATTAAAATTTGCGACAGTATAAAATTATTTTTTGAATAATTTACTATAGAAAAGGCAATTCCTGGCGTAATTAAAATTTGCGACACTAGAAAATTATTTTTTGAATAATTTACTATAGAAAAGGCAATCCCTGGCGCAATTAAAATTTACGACAGTATAAAATTATTTTTTGAATAATTTACCATAGAAAAGGCAATCCCTGTTGTAATTAAAATTTGCGACAGTAAAAAATTATTTTTTGAATAATTTACTATAGAAAAGGCAATCCCTGGCGCAATTACAATTTGCGACAGTATAAAATTATTTTTTGAATAATTTACTATAGAAAAGGCAATCCCTGGCGTAATTAAAATTTGCGACAGTATAAAATTATTTTTTGAATAATTTACTATAGAAAAGGCAATCCCTGGCGCAATTAAAATTTGCGACAGTAAAAAATTATTTTTTGAATAATTTACTATAGAAAAGGCAATCCCTGGCGCAATTACAATTTGCGACAGTATAAAATTATTTTTTGAATAATTTACTATAGAAAAGGCAATCCCTGGCGCAATTAAAATTTGCGACAATTGAAAATTATTTTTTGAATAATTTACTATAGAAAAGGCAATCCCTGGCGCAATTAAAATTTGCGACAGTATAAAATTATTTTTTGAATAATTTACTATAGAAAAGGCAATCCCTGCGAAAATACAATTTGCGACAGTAGAAAATTATTTTTTGAATAATTTACTATAGAAAAGGCAATCCCTGGCGCAATTACAATTTGCGACAGTATAAAATTATTTTTTGAATAATTTACTATAGAAAAGGCAATCCCTGGCGTAATTAAAATTTGCGACAATAGAAAATTAATTTGTGAAAAATTTACCTGGCGAAATTGAAATCTGCGAGAGTAAAAAATTATTTTTTGAATAATTTACTATAGAAAAGGCAATCCCTGGCGCAATTAAAATTTGCGACAGTAGAAAATTATTTTTTGAATAATTTACTATAGAAAAGGCAATCCCTGGCGTAACTAAAATTTGCGACAGTATAAAATTATTTTTTGAATAATTTACTAGAGAAAAGGCAATCCCTGGCGCAATTAAAATTTGCGACAGTAGAAAATTATTTCTTGAATAATTTACTATAGAAAAGGCAATCCCTGGCGTAATTAAAATTTGCGACAGTATAAAATTATTTTTTGAATAATTTACTATAGAAAAGGCAATTCCTGGCGTAATTAAAATTTGCGACACTAGAAAATTATTTTTTGAATAATTTACTATAGAAAAGGCAATCCCTGGTGCAATTAAAATTTACGACAGTATAAAATTATTTTTTGAATAATTTACTATAGAAAAGGCAATCCCTGGCGCAATTAAAATTTGCGACAGTAAAAAATTATTTTTTGAATAATTTACTATAGAAAAGGCAATCCCTGGCGCAATTGCAATTTGCGACAGTATAAAATTATTTTTTGAATAATTTACTATAGAAAAGGCAATCCCTGGCGTAATTAAAATTTGCGACAGTAGAAAATTAATTTGTGAAAAATTTAGCTGGCGAAATTGAAATTTGCGAGAGTAAAAAATTATTTTTTGAATAATTTACTATAGAAAAGGCAATCCCTGGCGCAATTAAAATTTGCGACAGTAGAAAATTATTTTTTGAATAATTTACTATAGAAAAGGCAATCCCTGGCGTAGTTAAAATTTGCGACAGTAGAAAATTATTTTTTGAATAATTTACTATAGAAAAGGCAATCCCTGGCGTAATTAAAATTTGCGACAGTTGAAAATTATTTTTTGAATAATTTACTATAGAAAAGGCATTCCCTGTGATAGTTAAAATTTGCGACAGTTGAAAATTATTTTTTGAATAATTTACTATAGAAAAGGCAATCCCTGGCGTAATTAAAATTTGCGACAGTAGAAAATTATTTTTTGAAAAATTTGCTATAGGAAAGGCAATCCCTGGCGCAATTAAAATTTGCGACAGTAGAAAATTATTTTTTGAATAATTTACTATAGAAAAGGCAATCCCTGGCGTAATTAAAATTTGCGACAGTATAAAATTATTTTTTGAATAATTTACTGTAGAAAATGCAATCCCTGGGATATTTAAAATTTGCGACAGTTGAAAATTATTTTTTGAATAATTTACTATAGAAAAGGTAATCCCTGGCGCAATTAAAATTTGCTACAGTAGAAAATTATTTTTTGCAAAATTTACTATAGAAAAGGCAATCCCTGGCGTAATTAAAATTTGCCACAGTAGAAAATTAATTTGTGAGAAATTTACTATAGAAAAGGCAATCCCTGGCGTAATTAAAATTTGCGACAGTAGAAAATTATTTTTTGAATAATTTACTATAGAAAAGGCAATCCCTGGCGCAATTAAAATTTGCGACAGTAAAAAATTATTTTTTGAATAATTTACTAAAGAAAAGGCGATCCCTGGCGTAATTAAAATTTGCGACAGTATAAAATTATTTTTTGAATAATTTACTATAGAAAAGGCAATCCCTGGCGTAATTAAAATTGGCGACAGTAGAAAATTAATTTGTGAAAAATTTACCTGGCGAGATTGAAAATTGCGAGAGTAAAAAATTTTTTTTTGAATAATTTACTATAGAAAAGGCAATCCCTGGCGTAATTAAAATTAGCGACAGTAGAAAATTATTTTTTGAATAATTTACTATAGAAATGGCAATCCCTGGCGTAATTAAAATTTGCGACAGTATAAAATTATTTTTTGAATAATTTACTATAGAAAAGGCAATCCCTGGCGTAATTAAAATTTGCGACAGTAGAAAATTAATTTGTGAAAAATTTACCTGGCGAAATTGAAATTTGCGAGAGTAAAACATTAATTTTTGAATAATTTACTATAGAAAAGGCAATCCCTGGCGCAATTAAAATTTGCGACAGTATAAAATTATTTTTTGAATAATTTACTATAGAAAAGGCAATCCCTGGCGCAATTAAAATTTGCGACAGTAAAAAATTATTTTTTGAATAATTTACTATAGAAAAGGCAATCCGTGGCGTATTTAAAATTTGCGACAATAAAAAATTAATTTGTGAAAAATTTACTATAGAAAAGGCAATCCCTGGCGTAATTAAAATTTGCGACAGTATAAAATTATTTTTTGAATAATTTACTATAGAAAAGCAATCCCTGGCGCAAGTAAAATGTGCGACAGTAGAAAATTATTTTTTGAATAATTTACTATAGAAAAGGCAATCCCTGGCGCAATTAAAATTTGCGACAGTAAAAAATTATTTTTTGCAAAATTTACTGTAGAAAAGGCAATCCCTTGTGCAATTAAAACTTGCGATAGTAAAAAATTATTTTTTGAAAAATTTACTATAGAAAAGGCAATCCCTGGCGTAATTAAAATTTGCGACAGTAAAAAATTATTTTTTGCAAAATTTACTATAGAAAAGGCAATCCCTGGCGTAATTAAAATTTGCGACAGTATAAAATTATTTTTTGCAAAATTTACTATAGAAAAGGCAATCCCTGGCGTAATTAAAATTTTCGACAGTAAAAAATTAATATTTTGAAAAATTTACTGTAGAAAAGGCAATCCCTGGCATAATTAAAATTTGCGACAGTAGAAAATTATTTTTTGAAAAGTTTACTATAGAAAAAGCAATCCCTGGCGCAATTAAAATTTGCGACAGTAAAAAATTATTTTTTGAATAATTTACTATAGAAAAGGCAAAACCTGGCGTATTTAAAATTTGCGACAGTAAAAAATTAATTTGTGAAAAATTTACCTGGCGAAATTGAAATTTGCGAGAGTAAAAAATTATTTTTTGAATAATTTACTATAGAAAAGGCAATCCCTGGCGCAATTAAGATTTGCGACAGTAGAAAATTATTTTTTGAATAATTTACTATAGAAAAGGCAATCCCTGGCGTAATTAAAATTTGCGACAGTATAAAATTATTTTTTGAATAATTTACTATAGAAAAGGCAATCCCTGGCGTAATTAAAATTTGCGACAGTAAAAAATTATTTTTTGAATAATTTACTATAGAAAAGGCAATCCCTGGCGCACTTAAAATTTGCGACAGTATAAAATTATTTTTTGAATAATTTACTATAGAAAAGGCAATCCCTGGCGCAATTAAAATTTGCGACAGTAGAAAATTATTTTTTGAATAATTTACTATAGAAAAGGCAATCCCTGGCGTATTTAAAATTTGCGACAGTAAAAATTATTTTTTGAATAATTTACTATAGAAAAGGCAATCCCTGGCGTAATTAAAATTTGCGACTGTAGAAAATTATTTTTTGAATAATTTACTATAGAAAAGGCAATCCCTGGCGCAATTAAAATTTTCGACAGTAAAAAAATTAATATTTTGAAAAATTTACTGTAGAAAAGGCAATCCCTGGCGCAATTAAAATTTGCGACAGTATAAAATTATTTTTTGAATAATTTACTATAGAAAAGGCAATCCCTGGCGCAATTAAAATTTGCGACAGTAAAAAATTATTTTTTGAATAATTTACTATAGAAAAGGCAATCCCTGGCGTATTTAAAATTTGCGACAGTAAAAAATTAATTTGTGAAAAATTTACCTGGCGAAATTGAAATTTGCGAGAGCAAAAATTATTTTTTGAATAATTTACTATAGAAAAGGCAATCCCTGGCGCAATTAAAATTTGCGACAGTAGAAAATTATTTTTTGCATAATTTACTATAGAAAAGGCAATCCCTGGCGTAATTAAAATTTGCGACAATATAAAATTATTTTTTGAATAATTTACTATAGAAAAGGCAATCCCT
Organism: Dioctria linearis; assembly: GCA_963930735.1. NCBI lineage: Eukaryota > Metazoa > Arthropoda > Insecta > Diptera > Asilidae > Dioctria > Dioctria linearis. The sequence goes on from CAWVNZ010002891.1 coordinate 12,197, forward strand.
GGCGTAATTAAAATTTGCGACAGTAGAAAATTATTTTTTGAAAAGTTTACTATAGAAAAGGCAATCCCTGGCGCAATTAAAATTTGCGACATTAAAAAATTATTTTTTGCAAAATTTACTGTAGAAAAGGCAATCCCTGGCGCAATTAAAACTTGCGATAGTAAAAAATTATTTTTTGAATAATTTACTATAGAAAAGGCAAAACCTGGCGGATTTGAAATTTGCGACAGTAAAAAATTATTTTTTGAATAATTTACTATAGAAAAGGCAATCCCTGGCGTAATTAAAATTTGTGACAGTAGAAAATTATTTTTTGAATAATTTACTATAGAAAAAGCAATCCCTGGCGTATTTAAAATTTGCGACAGTAAAAAATTATTTTTTGAATAATTTACTATAGAAAAGGCAATCCCTGGCGTATTTAAAATTTGCGACAGTAAGAAATTATTTTTTGAATAATTTACTATAGAAAAGGCAATCCCTGGCGCAATTAAAATTTGCGACAGTAAAAAATTATTTTTTGAATAATTTACTATAGAAAAGGCAATCCCTGGCGTAATTAAAATTTGCGACAGTAGAAAATTAATTTGTGAGAAATTTACTATAGAAAAGGCAATCCCTGGGATATTTAAAATTTGCGACAGTAAAAAATTATTTTTTTGCAAAAATTACTATAGAAAAGGCAATCCCTGGCGTAATTAAAATTTGCGACAGTAAAAAATTATTTTTTGAATAATTTACTATAGAAAAGGCAATCCCTGGCGTAATTAAAATTTGCGACAGTATAAAATTATTTTTTGAATAATTTACTATAGAAAAGGCAATCCCTGGGATATTTAAAATTTGCGACAGTTGAAAATTATTTTTTGAATAATTTACTATAGAAAAGGCAATCCCTGGCGTAATTAAAATTTGCGACAGTAAAAAATTATTTTTTGCAAAATTTACTGTAGAAAAGGCAATCCCTGTCGTAATTAAAATTTGCGACAGTAGAAAATTATTTTTTGAATAATTTACTATAGAAAAGGCAATCCCTGGCGCAATTAAAATTTGCGACAGTAAAAAATTATTTTTTGAATAATTTACTATAGAAAAGGCAATCCCTGGCGTAATTAAAATTTGCGACAGTAAAAAATTATTTTTTGAATAATTTGCTATAGAAAAGGCAATCCCTGTCGCACTTAAAATTTGCGACAGTATAAAATTATTTTGTGAGAAATTTACTATAGAAAAGGCAATCCCTGGCGTAATTAAAATTTGCGACAGTAGAAAATTATTTTTTGAAAAGTTTACTATAGAAAAGGCAATCCCTGGCGCAATTAGAATTTGCGACAGTAAAAAATTATTTTTTGCAAAATTTACTGTAGAAAAGGCAATCCCTGGCGCAATTAAAACTTGCGATAGTAAAAAATTAATATTTTGAAAAATTTACTGTAGAAAAGGCAATCCCTGGCTCAATTAAAATTTGCGATAGTAAAAAATTATTTTTTGAATAATTTACTATAGAAAAGTCAATCCCTGGCGCAATTAAAATTTGCGACAGTAAAAAATTATTTTTTGGATAATTTACTATAGAAAAGGCAATCCCTGGCGTAATTAAAATTTGCGACAGTAGAAAATTATTTTTTGAATAATTTACTATAGAAAAGGCAATCCCTGGCGTATGTAAAATTTGCGACAGTATAAAATTAATTTTTGAAAAATTTACTATAGAAAAGGCAATCCCTGGCGCACTTAAAATTTGCGACAGTAGAAAATTATTTTTTGAATAATTTACTATAGAAAAGGCAATCCCTGGCTTAATTAAAATTTGCGACAGTAGAAAATTATTTTTTTTATAATTTACTATAGAAAAGGCAATCCCTGGCGTAATTAAAATTTGCGACAGTAAAAAATTAATTTGTGAAAATTTACCTGGCGAAATTGAAATTTGTGAGAGTAAAAAATTATTTTTTGAATAATTTACTATAGAAAAGGCAATCCCTGGCGCAATTAAAATTTGCGACAGTAGAAAATTATTTTTTGAATAATTTACTATAGAATAGGCAATCCCTGGCGTAATTAAAATTTGCGACAGTATAAAATTATTTTTTGAATAATTTACTATAGAAAAGGCAATCCCTGGCGCAATTAAAATTTGCGACAGTATAAAATTATTTTTTGAATAATTTACTATAGAAAAGGCAAACCTTGGCGCACTTAAAATTTGCGACAGTAGAAAATTATTTTTTGAATAATTTACTATAGAAAAGGCAATCCCTGGCGCAATTAAAATTTGCGACAGTAGAAAATTATTTTTTGAATAATTTACTATAGAAAAGGCAATCCCTGGCGTAATTAAAATTTGCGACAGTATAAAATTATTTTTTGAATAATTTACTATAGAAAAGGCAATCCATGGCGTAATTAAAATTTGCGACAGTAAAAAATTATTTTTTGAATAATTTACTGCAGAAAAGGCAATCCCTGGCGCACTTAAAATTTGCGACAGTATAAAATTATTTTTTGAATAATTTACTATAGAAAAGGCAATCCCTTTCGTAATTAAAATTTGCGACAGTTGAAAATTATTTTTTGAATAATTTACTATAGAAAAGCCAATCCCTGGCATAATTAAAATTTGCGACAGTAGAAAATTATTTTTTGAATAATTTACTATAGAAAAGGCAATCCCTGGCGCAATTAAAATTTGCGACAGTAAAAAATTATTTTTTGAATAATTTACTATAGAAAAGGCAATCCCTGGCGTAATTAAAATTTGCGACAGTAAAAAATTATTTTTTGAATAATTTGCTATAGAAAAGGCAATCCCTGTCGCACTTAAAATTTGCGACAGTATAAAATTATTTTGTGAGAAATTTACTATAGAAAAGGCAATCCCTGGCGTAATTAAAATTTGCGACAGTAGAAAATTATTTTTTGAAAAGTTTACTATAGAAAAGGCAATCCCTGGCGCAATTAGAATTTGCGACAGTAAAAAATTATTTTTTGCAAAATTTACTGTAGAAAAGGCAATCCCTGGCGCAATTAAAACTTGCGATAGTAAAAAATTAATATTTTGAAAAATTTACTGTAGAAAAGGCAATCCCTGGCTCAATTAAAATTTGCGATAGTAAAAAATAATTTTTTGAATAATTTACTATAGAAAAGTCAATCCCTGGCGCAATTAAAATTTGCGACAGTAAAAAATTATTTTTTGGATAATTTACTATAGAAAAGGCAATACCTGGCGTAATTAAAATTTGCGACAGTAGAAAATTATTTTTTGAATAATTTACTATAGAAAAGGCAATCCCTGGCGTATGTAAAATTTGCGACAGTATAAAATTAATTTTTGAAAAATTTACTATAGAAAAGGCAATCCCTGGCGCACTTAAAATTTGCGACAGTAGAAAATTATTTTTTGAATAATTTACTATAGAAAAGGCAATCCCTGGCTTAATTAAAATTTGCGACAGTAGAAAATTATTTTTTTTATAATTTACTATAGAAAAGGCAATCCCTGGCGTAATTAAAATTTGCGACAGTAAAAAATTAATTTGTGAAAATTTACCTGGCGAAATTGAAATTTGTGAGAGTAAAAAATTATTTTTTGAATAATTTACTATAGAAAAGGCAATCTCTGGCGCAATTAAAATTTGCGACAGTATAAAATTATTTTTTGAATAATTTACTATAGAAAAGGCAATCCTTGGCGCACTTAAAATTTGCGACAGTAGAAAATTATTTTTTGAATAATTTACTATAGAAAAGGCAATCCCTGGCGCAATTAAAATTTGCGACAGTAGAAAATTATTTTTTGAATAATTTACTATAGAAAAGGCAATCCCTGGCGTAATTAAAATTTGCGACAGTATAAAATTATTTTTTGAATAATTTACTATAGAAAAGGCAATCCCTGGCGTAATTAAAATTTGCGACAGTAAAAAATTATTTTTTGAATAATTTACTGTAGAAAAGGCAATCCCTGGCGCACTTAAAATTTGCGACAGTATAAAATTATTTTTTGAATAATTTACTATAGAAAAGGCAATCCCTTTCGTAATTAAAATTTGCGACAGTTGAAAATTATTTTTTGAATAATTTACTATAGAAAAGCCAATCCCTGGCATAATTAAAATTTGCGACAGTTGAAAATTATTTTTTGTATAATTTACTATAGAAAAGGCAATCCCTGGCGTAATTAAAATTTGCGACAGTAAAAACTTATTTTTTGAATAATTTACTATAGAAAAGCCAATCCCTGGCGTAATTAAAATTTGCGACAGTTGAAAATTATTTTTTGAATAATTTACTATAGAAAAGGCAATCCCTGGGATATTTAAAATTTGCGACAGTAAAAAATTATTTTTTGAATAATTTACTATAGAATAGGCAATCCCTGGCGTATTTAAAATTTGCGACAGTAAGAAATTAATTTGTGAGAAATTTACTATATAAAAGGCAATCCCTGGGATATTTAAAATTTGCGACAGTAAAAAATTATTTTTTGAAAAATTTACTATACAAAAGGCAATCCCTGGCGTAATTAAAACTTGCGATAGTAAAAAATTAGTTTTTGAAAAATTTAATATAGAAAAGGCAATCCCTGGCGTAATTAAAATTTGCGACAGTAGAAAATTATTTTTTGAATAATTTACTATAGAAAAGGCAATCCCTGGCGTAATTAAAATTTGCGACAGTTGAAAATTATTTATTGAATAATTTACTATAGAAAAGGCGATCCCTGGCGCAATTAAAATTTGCGACAGTATAAAATTATTTTTTGAACAATTTACTATAGAAAAGGCAATCCCTGGCGTAATTAAAATTTGCGACAGTAGAAAATTATTTTTTGAATAATTTACTATAGAAAAGGCAATCCCTGGCGTAATTAAAATTTGCGACAGTAGAAAATTATTTTTTGAATAATTTACTATAGAAAAGGCAATCCCTGGCGTAATTAAAATTTGCGACAGTAGAAAATTATTTTTTGAATAATTTACTATAGAAAAGGCAATCCCTGGCATAATTAAAATTTGCGACAGTAGAAAATTAATTTGTGAGAAATTTAATATAGAAAAGGCAATCCCTGTGATATTTAAAATTTGCGACAGTAAAAAATTATTTTTTTTGCAAAATTTGCTATAGAAAAGGCAATCCCTGGCGTAATTAAAATTTGCGACAGTAAAAAATTATTTTTTGAATAATTTACTATAGAAAAGGCAATCCCTGGCGTAATTAAAATTTGCGACAGTAGAAAATTATTTTTTGAATAATTTACTATTGAAAAGGAAATCCCTGGCGTAATTAAAATTTGCGACAGTATAAAATTATTTTTTGCAAAATTTACTATAGAAAAGGCAATCCCTGGCGTAATTAAAATTTTCGACAGTAAAAAATTAATATTTTGAAAAATTTACTGTAGAAAAGGCAATCCCTGGCGCAATTAAAATTTGCGATAGTAAAAAATTATTTTTTGAATAATTTACTATAGAAAAGGCAATCCCTGGCTGATTTGTAATTTGCGACAGTAAAAAATTATTTTTTGAATAATTTACTATAGAAAAGGCAATCCCTGGCGTAATTAAAATTTGCAACAGTATAAAATTATTTTTTGAATAATTTACTATAGAAAAGGCAATCCCTGGCGAAATTAAAATTTGCGACAGTAGAAAATTATTTTTTGAATAATTTACTATAGAAAAGGCAATCCCTGGCGCAATTAAAAATTGCGACAGTAGAAAATTATTTTTTGAATAATTTACTATAGAAAAGGCAATCCCTGGCGTATTTAAAATTTGCGACAATAAAAAATTATTTTTTTGCAAAATTTACTATAGAAAAGGCAATCCCTGGCGTAATTAAAATTTGCGACAGTAAAAAATTATTTTTTGAATAATTTACTATAGAAAAGGCAATCCCTGGCGTAATTAAAATTTGCGACAGTATAAAATTATTTTTTGAATAATTTACTATAGAAAGGGCAATCCCTGGGATATTTAAAATTTGCGACAGTTGAAAATTATTTTTTGAATAATTTACTATAGAAAAGGCAATCCCTGGCGTAATTAAAATTTGCGACAGTAAAAAATTATTTTTTGAATAATTTACTATAGAAAAGGCAATCCCTGGGATATTTAAAATTTGCGACAGTTGAAAATTATTTTTGAATGATTTACTATAGAAAAGGCAATCCCTGGCGTAATTAAAATTTGCGACAGTTGAAAATTATTTTTTGAATAATTTACTATAGAAAAGGCAATCCCTGGCGTAATTAAAATTTGCGACAGTATAAAATTATTTTTTGAATAATTTACTATAGAAAAGGCAATCCCTAGCGTAATTAAAATTTGCGACAGTAGAAAATTATTTTTTGAAAAGTTTACTATAGAAAAGGCAATCCCTGGCGCAATTAAAATTTGCGACAGTAAAAAATTATTTTTTGAATAATTTACTATAGAAAAGGCAATCCCTGGCGTATTTAAAATTTGCGAGAGTAAAAAATTAATTTGTGAAAAATTTACCTGGCGAAATTGAAATTTGCGAGAGTAAAAAATAATTTTTTGAATAATTTACTATAGAAAAGACAATCCCTGGCGCAATTAAAATTTGCGACAGTAGAAAATTATTTTTTGAATAATTTACTATAGAAAAGGCAATCCCTGGCGCAATTAAAATTTGCGACAGTAGAAAATTATTTTTTGAATAATTTACTATAGAAAAGGCAATCCCTGGCGTAATTAAAATTTGCGACAGTAGAAAATTATTTTTTGAATAATTTACTATAGAAAAGGCAATCCCTGGCGCAATTAAAATTTGCGACAGTAGAAAATTATTTTTTGAAAAGTTTACTATAGAAAAGGCAATCCCTGGCGCAATTAAAATTTGCGACAGTAAGAAATTATTTTTTGAATAATTTACTATAGAAAAGTCAATCCCTGCCGTATTTAAAATTTGCGACAGTAAGAAATTAATTTGTGAGAAATTTACTATAGAAAAGGCAATCCCTGGCGTAATTAAAACTTGCGCTAGTAAAAAATTATTTTTTGAAAAATTTACTATAGAAAAGGCAATCCCTGGCGTAATTAAAATTTGCGACAGTAGAAAATTATTTTTTGAATAATTTACTATAGAAAAGGCAATCCCTGGCGCAATTAAAATTTACGACAGTAGAAAATTGTTTTTTGAAAAGTTTACTATAGAAAAGGCAATCCCTGGCGCAATTAAAATTTGCGACAGTAAGAAATTATTTTTTGAATAATTTACTATAGAAAAGTCAATCCCTGGCGTAATTAAAATTTGCGACAGTAGAAAATTATTTTTTGAATAATTTACTATAGAAAAGGCAATCCCTGGCGTAATTAAAATTTGCGACAGTAGAAAATTATTTTTTGAATAATTTACTATAGAAAAGGCAATCCCTGGCCAATTAAAATTTGCGACAGTAGAAAATTATTTTTTGAAAAGTTTACTATAGAAAAGGCAATCCCTGGCGCAATTAAAATTTGCGACAGTAAGAAATTATTTTTTGAATAATTTACTATAGAAAAGTCAATCCCTGCCGTATTTAAAATTTGCGACAGTAAGAAATTAATTTGTGAGAAATTTACTATAGAAATGGCAATCCCTGGCGTAATTAAAACTTGCGATAGTAAAAAATTATTTTTTGAAAAATTTACTATAGAAAAGGCAATCCCTGGCGTAATTAAAATTTGCGACAGTTGAAAATTATTTTTTGAATAATTTACTATAGAAAAGGCAATCCCTGGGATATTTAAAATTTGCGACAGTAAAAAATTATTTTTTGAATAATTTACTATAGAAAAGGCAATCCCTGGCGTATTTAAAATTTGCGACAGTAAGAAATTAATTTGTGAGAAATTTACTATAGAAAAGGCAATCCCTGGGATATTTAAAATTTGCGACAGTAAAAAATTATTTTTTGAAAAATTTACTATACAAAAGGCAATCCCTGGCGTAATTAAAACTTGCGATAGTAAAAAATTATTTTTTGAAAAATTTACTATAGAAAAGGCAATCCCTGGAGTAATTAAAATTTGCGACAGTAGAAAATTATTTTTTGAATAATTTACTATAGAAAAGGCAATCCCTGGCGTAATTAAAATTTGCGACAGTTGAAAATTATTTATTGAATAATTTACTATAGAAAAGGCGATCCCTGGCGCAATTAAAATTTGCGACAGTATAAAATTATTTTTTGAATAATTTACTATAGAAAAGGCAATCCCTGGCGTAATTAAAATTTGCGACAGTAGAAAATTATTTTTTGAATAATTTACTATAGAAAAGGCAATCCCTGGCGTAATTAAAATTTGCGACAGTAGAAAATTATTTTTTGAATAATTTACTATAGAAAAGGCAATCCCTGGCGTAATTAAAATTTGCGACAGTAGAAAATTATTTTTTGAATAATTTACTATAGAAAAGGCAATCCCTGGCATAATTAAAATTTGCGACAGTAGAAAATTAATTTGTGAGAAATTTAATATAGAAAAGGCAATCCCTGTGATATTTAAAATTTGCGACAGTAAAAAATTATTTTTTTTGCAAAATTTGCTATAGAAAAGGCAATCCCTGGCGTAATTAAAATTTGCGACAGTAAAAAATTATTTTTTGGATAATTTACTATAGAAAAGGCAATCCCTGGCGTAATTAAAATTTGCGACAGTAGAAAATTATTTTTTGAATAATTTACTATAGAAAAGGAAATCCCTGGCGTAATTAAAATTTGCGACAGTATAAAATTATTTTTTGCAAAATTTACTATAGAAAAGGCAATCCCTGGCGTAATTAAAATTTTCGACAGTAAAAAATTAATATTTTGAAAAATTTACTGTAGAAAAGGCAATCCCTGGCGCAATTAAAATTTGCGATAGTAAAAAATTATTTTTTGAATAATTTACTATAGAAAAGGCAATCCCTGGCTGATTTGTAATTTGCGACAGTAAAAAATTATTTTTTGAATAATTTACTATAGAAAAGGCAATCCCTGGCGTAATTAAAATTTGCGACAGTAAAAAATTATTTTTTGAATAATTTACTATAGAAAAGGCAATCCCTGGGATATTTAAAATTTGCGACAGTTGAAAATTATTTTTTGAATAATTTACTATAGAAAAGGCAATCCCTGGCGTAATTAAAATTTGCGACAGTTGAAAATTATTTTTTGAATAATTTACTATAGAAAAGGCAATCCCTGGCGTAATTAAAATTTGCGACAGTAAAAAATTATTTTTTGAATAATTTACTATAGAAAAGGCAATCCCTGGCGTATTTAAAATTTGCGACAGTAAAAAATTAATTTGTGAAAAATTTACCTGGCGAAATTGAAATTTGCGAGAGTAAAAAATTATTTTTTGAATAATTTACTATAGAAAAGACAATCCCTGGCGCAATTAAAATTTTCGACAGTAGAAAATTATTTTTTGAATAATTTACTATAGAAAAGGCAATCCCTGGCGCAATTAAAATTTGCGACAGTAGAAAATTATTTTTTGAATAATTTACTATAGAAAAGGCAATCCTTGGCGCACTTAAAATTTGCGACAGTATAAAATTATTTTTTGAATAATTTACTATAGAAAAGGCAATCCCTGGCGTAATTAAAATTTGCGACAGTATAAAATTATTTTTTGAATAATTTACTATAGAAAAGGCAATCCCTGGCGCACTTAAAATTTGCGACAGTAGAAAATTATTTTTTGAATAATTTACTATAGAAAAGGCAATCCCTGGCGTAATTAAAATTTGCGACAGTGGAAAATTATTTTTTGAATAATTTACTATAGAAAAGGCAATCCCTGGCGCAATTAAAATTTGCGACAGTAGAAAATTATTTTTTGAAAAGTTTACTATATAAAAGGCAATCCCTGGCGCAATTAAAATTTGCGACAGTAAGAAATTATTTTTTGAATAATTTACTATAGAAAAGTCAATCCCTGCCGTATTTAAAATTTGCGACAGTAAGAAATTAATTTGTGAGAAATTTACTATAGAAAAGGCAATCCCTGGCGTAATTAAAACTTGCGATAGTAAAAAATTATTTTTTGAATAATTTACTATAGAAAAGGCAATCCCTGGCGTAATTAAAATTTGCGACAGTAAAAAATTATTTTTTGAATAATTTACTATAGAAAAGGCAATCCCTGGCGTATTTAAAATTTGCGACAGTAAAAAATTAATTTGTGAAAAATTTACCTGGCGAAATTGAAATTTGCGAGAGTAAAAAATTATTTTTTGAATAATTTACTATAGAAAAGACAATCCCTGGCGCAATTAAAATTTTCGACAGTAGAAAATTATTTTTTGAATAATTTACTATAGAAAAGGCAATCCCTGGCGCAATTAAAATTTGCGACAGTAGAAAATTATTTTTTGAATAATTTACTATAGAAAAGGCAATCCTTGGCGCACTTAAAATTTGCGACAGTATAAAATTATTTTTTGAATAATTTACTATAGAAAAGGCAATCCCTGGCGTAATTAAAATTTGCGACAGTATAAAATTATTTTTTGAATAATTTACTATAGAAAAGGCAATCCCTGGCGCACTTAAAATTTGCGACAGTAGAAAATTATTTTTTGAATAATTTACTATAGAAAAGGCAATCCCTGGCGTAATTAAAATTTGCGACAGTGGAAAATTATTTTTTGAATAATTTACTATAGAAAAGGCAATCCCTGGCGCAATTAAAATTTGCGACAGTAGAAAATTATTTTTTGAAAAGTTTACTATATAAAAGGCAATCCCTGGCGCAATTAAAATTTGCGACAGTAAGAAATTATTTTTTGAATAATTTACTATAGAAAAGTCAATCCCTGCCGTATTTAAAATTTGCGACAGTAAGAAATTAATTTGTGAGAAATTTACTATAGAAAAGGCAATCCCTGGCGTAATTAAAACTTGCGATAGTAAAAAATTATTTTTTGAAAAATTTACTATAGAAAAGGCAATCCCTGGCGTAATTAAAATTTGCGACAGTAGAAAATTATTTTTTGAATAATTTACTATAGAAAAGGCAATCCCTGGCGCAATTAAAATTTGCGACAGTAGAAAATTATTTTTTGAAAAGTTTACTATAGAAAAGGCAATCCCTGGCGCAATTAAAATTTGCGACAGTAAGAAATTATTTTTTGAATAATTTACTATAGAAAAGTCAATCCCTGGCGTAATTAAAATTTGCGACAGTAGAAAATTATTTTTTGAATAATTTACTATAGAAAAGGCAATCCCTGGCGCAATTAAAATTTGCGACAGTAGAAAATTATTTTTTGAAAAGTTTACTATAGAAAAGGCAATCCCTGGCGCAATTAAAATTTGCGACAGTAAGAAACTATTTTTTGAATAATTTACTATAGAAAAGTCAATCCCTGCCGTATTTAAAATTTGCGACAGTAAGAAATTAATTTGTGAAAAATTTACCTGGCGAAATTGAAATTTGCGACAGTAGAAAATTATTTTTTGAATAATTTACTATAGAAAAGGCAATCCCTGGCGTAATTAAAATTTGCGACAGTAGAAAATTATTTTTTGAATAATTTACTATAGAAAAGGCAATCCCTGGCGCAATTAAAATTTGCGACAGTAGAAAATTATTTTTTGAAAAGTTTACTATAGAAAAGGCAATCCCTGGCGCAATTAAAATTTGCGACAGTAAGAAATTATTTTTTGAATAATTTACTATAGAAAAGTCAATCCCTGCCGTTTTTAAAATTTGCGACAGTAAGAAATTAATTTGTGAGAAATTTACTATAGAAAAGGCAATCCCTGGCGTAATTAAAACTTGCGATAGTAAAACATTATTTTTTGAAAAATTTACTATAGAAAAGGCAATCCCTGGCGTAATTAAAATTTGCGACAGTAGAAAATTATTTTTTGAATAATTTACTATAGAAAAGGCAATCCCTGGCGTAATTAAAATTTGCGACGGTAGAAAATTATTTTTTGAATAATTTACTATAGAAAAGTCAATCCCTGGCGCAATTAAAATTTGCGACAGTAGAAAATTATTTTTTGAAAAGTTTACTATAGAAAAGGCAATCCCTGGCGCAATTAAAATTTGCGACAGTAAGAAATTATTTTTTGAATAATTTACTATAGAAAAGTCAATCCCTGCCGTATTTAAAATTTGCGACAGTAAGAAATTAATTTGTGAGAAATTTACTATAGAAAAGGCAATCCCTGGCGTAATTAAAACTTGCGATAGTAAAAAATTATTTTTTGAAAAATTTACTATAGAAGAGGCAATCCCTGGCGTAATTAAAATTTGCGACAGTAGAAAATTATTTTTTGAATAATTTACTATAGAAAAGGCAATCCCTGGCGCAATTAAAATTTGCGACAGTAGAAAATTATTTTTTGAAAAGTTTACTATAGAAAAGGCAATCCCTGGCGCAATTAAAATTTGCGACAGTAAGAAATTATTTTTTGAATAATTTACTATAGAAAAGTCAATTCCTGGCGTAATTAAAATTTGCGACAGTAGAAAATTATTTTTTGAATAATTTACTATAGAAAAGGCAATCCCTGGCGCAACTAAAATTTGCGACAGTAGAAAATTATTTTTTGAAAAGTTTACTATAGAAAAGGCAATCCCTGGCGCAATTAAAATTTGCGACAATAAGAAATTATTTTTTGAATAATTTACTATAGAAAAGTCAATCCCTGCCGTATTTAAAATTTGCGACAGTAAGAAATTAATTTGTGAAAAATTTACCTGGCTAAATTGAAATTTGCGACAGTAGAAAATTATTTTTTGAATAATTTACTATAGAAAAGGCAATCCCTGGCGTAATTAAAATTTGCGACAGTAGAAAATTATTTTTTGAATAATTTACTATAGAAAAGGCAATCCCTGGCGCAATTAAAATTTGCGACAGTAGAAAATTATTTTTTGAAAAGTTTACTATAGAAAAGGCAATCCCTGGCGCAATTAAAATTTGCGACAGTAAGAAATTATTTTTTGAATAATTTACTATAGAAAAGTCAATCCCTGCCGTATTTAAAATTTGCGACAGTAAGAAATTAATATGTGAGAAATTTACTATAGAAAAGGCAATCCCTGGCGTAATTAAAACTTGCGATAGTAAAAAATTATTTTTTGAAAAATTTACTATAGAAAAGGCAATCCCTGGCGTAATTAAAATTTGCGACAGTAGAAAATTATTTTTTGAATAATTTACTATAGAAAAGGCAATCCCTGGCGTAATTAAAATTTGCGACAGTTGAAAATTATTTTTTGAATAATTTACTATAGAAAAGGCATTCCCTGGCGCAATTAAAATTTGCGACAGTATAAAATTATTTTTTGAATAATTTACTATAGAAAAGGCAATCCCTGGCGTAATTAAAATTTGCGACAGTAGAAAATTATTTTTTGAAAAGTTTACTATAGAAAAGGCAATCCCTGGCGCAATTAAAATTTGCGACAGTAAAAAATTATTTTTTGCAAAATTTACTGTAGAAAAGGCAATCCCTGGCATAGTTAAAATTTGCGACAGTATAAAATTATTTTTTGAATAATTTACTATAGAAAAGGCAACCCCTGGCGCAATTACAATTTGCGACAGTTGAAAATTATATTTTGAATAATTTACTATAGAAAAGGCAATCCCTGGCGCAATTAAAATTTGCGACAGTATAAAATTATTTTTTGAATAATTTACTATAGAAAAGGCAATCCCTGGCGTAATTAAAATTTGCGACAGTAGAAAATTATTTTTTGAAAAGTTTACTATAGAAAAGGCAATCCCTGGCGCAATTAAAATTTGCGATAGTAAAAAAATATTTTTTGAATAATTTACTATAGAAAAGGCAATCCCTGGCGGATTTGAAATTTGCGACAGTAAAAAATTAGTTTTTGAAAAATTTACTATAGAAAAGGCAATACCTGGCGTAATTAAAATTTGCGAGAGTATAAAATTATTTTTTGAAAAGTTTACTATAGAAAAGGCAATCCCTGGCGCAATTAAAATTTGCGACAGTAAAAAATTATTTTTTGCAAAATTTACTGTAGAAAAGGCAATCCCTGGCATAGTTAAAATTTGCGACAATTGAAAATTATTTTTTGAATAATTTACTATAGAAAAGGCAATCCCTGGCGCAATTAAAATTTGCGACAGTAAAAAATTATTTTTTGAATAATTTACTATAGAAAAGGCAATCCCTGGCGTAATTAAAATTTGCGACAGTATAAAATTATTTTTTGAATAATTTACTATAGAAAAGGCAATCACTGGCTGATTTGAAATTTGCGACAGTAAAAAATTATTTTTTGAATAATTTACTATAGAAAAGGCAATCCCTGGCGCAATTAAAATTTGCGACAGTACAAAATTATTTTTTGAATAATTTACTATAGAAAAGGCAATCCCTGGCGTAATTAAAATTTGCGACAGTATAAAATTATTTTTTGAATAATTTACTATAGAAAAGGCAATCCCTGGCGCAATTACAATTTGCGACAGTTGAAAATTATTTTTTGAATAATTTACTATAGAAAAGGCAATCCCTGGCGCAATTAAAATTTGCGACAGTTGAAAATTATTTTTTGAATAATTTACAATAGAAAAGGCAATCCCTGGCGCAATTAAAATTTGCGACAGTAGAAAATTATTTTTTGAATAATTTACTATAGAAAAGGCAATCCCTGGCGTAATTAAAATTTGCGAGAGTTGAAAATTATTTTTTGAATAATTTACTATAGAAAAGGCAATCCCTGGCGCAATTAAAATTTGCGACAGTATAAAATTATTTTTTGAATAATTTACTATAGAAAAGGCAATCCCTGGCGTAATTAAAATTTGCGACAGTAGAAAATTATTTTTTGAAAAGTTTACTATAGAAAAGGCAATCCCTGGCGCAATTAAAATTTGCGACAGTAAAAAATTATTTTTTGCAAAATTTACTGTAGAAAAGGCAATCCCTGGCATAGTTAAAATTTGCGACAGTATAAAATTATTTTTTGAATAATTTACTATAGAAAAGGCAACCCCTGGCGCAATTACAATTTGCGACAGTTGAAAATTATATTTTGAATAATTTACTATAGAAAAGGCAATCCCTGGCGCAATTAAAATTTGCGACAGTATAAAATTATTTTTTGAATAATTTACTATAGAAAAGGCAATCCCTGGCGTAATTAAAATTTGCGACAGTAGAAAATTATTTTTTGAAAAGTTTACTATAGAAAAGGCAATCCCTGGCGCAATTAAAATTTGCGATAGTAAAAAAATATTTTTTGAATAATTTACTATAGAAAAGGCAATCCCTGGCGGATTTGAAATACAGTATAATATTATTTTTTGAATAATTTACTATAGAAAAGGCAATCCCTGGCGTAATTAAAATTTGCGACAGTATAAAATTATTTTTTGAATAATTTACTATAGAAAAGGCAATCCCTGGCGCAATTACAATTTGCGACAGTTGAAAATTATTTTTTGAATAATTTACTATAGAAAAGGCAATCCCTGGCGCAATTAAAATTTGCGACAGTTGAAAATTATTTTTTGAATAATTTACAATAGAAAAGGCAATCCCTGGCGCAATTAAAATTTGCGACAGTAGAAAATTATTTTTTGAATAATTTACTATAGAAAAGGCAATCCCTGGCGCAATTAAAATTTGCAACAGTAGAAAATTATTTTTTGCAAAATTTACTATAGAAAAGGCAATCCCTGGCGTAATTAAAAATTTGCGACAGTAGAAAATTATTTTTGGAAAATTTACTGTAGAAAAGGCAATCCCTGGATATTTAAAATTTGCGACAGTTGAAAATTATTTTTTGAATAATTTACTATAGAAAAGGCAATCCCTGGCGTAATTAAAATTTGCGACAGTAAAAAATTATTTTTTGCAAAATTTACTATCGAAAAGGCAATCCCTGGCGCAATTAAAATTTGCGACAGTAAAAAATTATTATTTGCAAAATTTACTGTAGAAAAGGCAATCCCTGGCGCACTTAAAATTTGCGACAGTAAAAAATTATTTTTTGAATAATTTACTATAGAAAAGGCAATCCCTGGCGTATTTAAAATTTGCAACAGTAAGAAATTAATTTGTGAGAAATTTACTATAGAAAAGGCAATCCCTGGGATATTTAAAATTTGCGACAGTAGAAAATTATTTTTTGAATAATTTACTATAGAAAAGGCAACCCCTGGCGCACTTAGAATTTGCGACAGTATAAAATTATTTTTTGAATAATTTAATATAGAAAAGGCAATCCCTGGCGCAATTAAAATTTGCGAGAGTAAAAAATTATTTTTTGAATAATTTACTATAGAAAAGGCAATACCTGCGCACTTAAAGTTTGCGACAGTAGAAAATTATTTTTTGAAAAGTTTACTATAGAAAAGGCAATCCCTGGCGCAATTAAAATTTGCGACAGTAAGAAATTATTTTTTGAATAATTTACTATAGAAAAGTCAATTCCTGGCGTAATTAAAATTTGCGACAGTAGAAAATTATTTTTTGAATAATTTACTATAGAAAAGGCAATCCCTGGCGCAATTAAAATTTGCGACAGTAGAAAATTATTTTTTGAAAAGTTTACTATAGAAAAGGCAATCCCTGGCGCAATTAAAATTTGCGACAGTAGGAAATTATTTTTTGAATAATTTACTATAGAAAAGTCAATCCCTGCCGTATTTAAAATTTGCGACAGTAAGAAATTAATTTGTGAAAAATTTACCTGGCGAAATTGAAATTTGCGACAGTAGAAAATTATTTTTTGAATAATTTACTATAGAAAAGGCAATCCCTGGCGTAATTAAAATTTGCGACAGTAGAAAATTATTTTTTGAACAATTTACTATAGAAAAGGCAATCCCTGGCGCAATTAAAATTTGCGACAGTAAAAAATTATTTTTTGAAAAGTTTACTATAGAAAAGGCAATCCCTGGCGCAATTAAAATTTGCGACAGTAAGAAATTATTTTTTGAATAATTTACTATAGAAAAGTCAATCCCTGCCGTATTTAAAATTTGCGACAGTAAGAAATTAATTTGTGAGAAATTTACTATAGAAAAGGCAATCCCTGGCGTAATTAAAACTTGCGATAGTAAAAAATTATTTTTTGAAAAATTTACTATAGAAAAGGCAATCCCTAGCGTAATTAAAATTTGCGACAGTAGAAAATTATTTTTTGAATAATTTACTATAGAAAAGGCAATCCCTGGCGTAATTAAAATTTGCGACAGTTGAAAATTATTTTTTGAATAATTTACTATAGAAAAGGCAATCCCTGGCGCAATTAAAATTTGCGACAGTATAAAATTATTTTTTGAATAATTTACTATAGAAAAGGCAATCCCTGGCGTAATTAAAATTTGCGACAGTAGAAAATTATTTTTTGAAAAGTTTACTATAGAAAAGGCAATCCCTGGCGCAATTAAAATTTGCGACAGTAAAAAATTATTTTTTGCAAAATTTACTGTAGAAAAGGCAATCCCTGGCATAGTTAAAATTTGCGACAGTATAAAATTATTTTTTGAATAATTTTCTATAGAAAAGGCAATCCCTGGCGCAATTACAATTTGCGACAATTGAAAATTATTTTTTGAATAATTTACTATAGAAAAGGCAATCCCTGGCGCAATTAAAATTTGCGACAGTATAAAATTATTTTTTGAATAATTTACTATAGAAAAGGCAATCCCTGGCGTAATTAAAATTTGCGACAGTATAAAATTATTTTTTGAATAATTTACTATAGAAAAGGCAATCCCTGGCGGATTTGAAATTTGCGACAGTAAAAAATTATTTTTTGAATAATTTACTATAGAAAAGGCAATCCCTGGCGCAATTAAAATTTGCGACAGTAAAAAATTATTTTTTGAATAATTTACTATAGAAAAGGCAATCCCTGGCGTAATTAAAATTTGCGACAGTATAAAATTATTTTTTGAATAATTTACTATAGAAAAGGCAATCCCTGGCGGATTTGAAATTTGCGACAGTAAAAAATTATTTTTTGAATAATTTACTATAGAAAAGGCAATCCCTGGCGCAATTAAAATTTGCGACAGTTGAAAATTATTTTTTGAATAATTTACAATAGAAAAGGCAATCCCTGTCGCAATTAAAATTTGCGACAGTAGAAAATTATTTTTTGAATAATTTACTATAGAAAAGGCAATCCCTGGCGCAATTAAAATTTGCAACAGTAGAAAATTATTTTTTGCAAAATTTACTATAGAAAAGGCAATCCCTGGCGTAATTAAAATTTGCGACAGTAGAAAATTATTTTTGGAAAATTTACTGTAGAAAAGGCAATCCCTGGGATATTTAAAATTTGCGACAGTTGAAAATTATTTTTTGAATAATTTACTATAGAAAAGGCAATACCTGGCGTAATTAAAATTTGCGACAGTAAAAAATTATTTTTTGCAAAATTTACTATAGAAAAGGCAATCCCTGGCGCAATTAAAATTTGCGACAGTAGAAAATTATTTTTTGAATAATTTACTATAAAAAAAAGCAATCCCTGGCGCACTTAGAATTTGCGACAGTATAAAATTATTTTTTGAATAATTTAATATAGAAAAGGCAATCCCTGGCGCAATTAAAATTTGCGAGAGTAAAAAATTATTTTTTGAATAATTTACTATATAAAAGGCAATACCTGGCGCACTTAAAGTTTGCGACAGTATAAAATTATTTTTTTAATAATTTACTATAAAAATGGCAATCCCTGGCGTAATTAAAATTTGCGACAGTAGAAAATTATTTTTTGAATAATCTACTATAGAAAAGGCAATCCCTGGCGTAATTAAAATTTGCGACAGTATAAAATTATTTTTTGAATAATTTACTATAGAAAAGGCAATCCCTGGCGTATTTAAAATTTGCGACAGTAAAAAATTATTTTTTGAATAATTTACTATAGAAAAGGCAATCCCTGGCGCAATTAAAATTTGCGACAGTAGAAAATTATTTTTTGAATAATTTACTATAGAAAAGGCAATCCCTGGCGCAATTAAAATTTGCAACAGTAGAAAATTATTTTTTGCAAAATTTACTATAGAAAAGGCAATCCCTGGCGTAATTAAAATTTGCGACGGTAGAAAATTATTTTTGGAAAATTTATTGTAGAAAAGGCAATCCCTGGCGCATTTAAAATTTGCGACAGTAATAAATTATTTTTTGAATAATTTACTATAGAAAAGGCAATCCCTGGCGCAATTACAATTTGCGACATTATAAAATTATTTTTTTGCAAAATTTACTATAGAAAAGGCAATCCCTGGCGTAATTAAAATTTTCGACAGTAAAAAATTAATATTTTGAAAAATTTACTCTAGAAAAGGCAATCCCTGGCGTAATTAAAATTTGCGACAGTAGAAAATTATTTTTTGAAAATTTTACTATAGAAAAGGCAATCCCTGGCGCAATTAAAATTTGCGACAGTAAAAAATTATTTTTTGAATAATTTACTATAGAAAAGGCAATCCCTGGCGTATTTAAAATTTGCGACAGTAAAAAATTAATTTGTGAAAAATTTACCTGGCGAAATTGAAATTTGCGAGATTAAAAAATTATTTTTTGAATAACTTACTATAGAAAAGGCAATCCCTGGCGCAATTAAAATTTGCGACAGTAGAAAATTATTTTTTGAATAATTTACTATAGAAAAGGCAATCCCTGGCGTAGTTAAAATTTGCGACAGTATAAAATTATTTTTTGAATAATTTACTATAGAAAAGGCAATCCCTGGCGCAATTAAAATTTGCGACAGTAGAAAATTATTTTTTGAATAATTTACTTTAGAAAAGGCAATCCCTGGCGCACTTAAAATTTACGACAGTATGAAATTATTTTTTGAATAATTTACTATAGAAAAGGCAATCCCTGGCGTAATTAAAATTTGCGACAGTATAAAATTATTTTTTGAATAATTTACTATAGAAAAGGCAATCCCTGGCGCAATTAAGATTCGCGACAGTATAAAATATTTTTTGAATAATTTACTATAGAAAAGGCAATCCCTGGCGCACTTAAAATTTGCGACAGTATAAAATTATTTTTTGAATAATTTACTATAGAAAAGGCAATCCCTGGCGTAATTAAAATTTGCGACAGTAGAAAATTATTTTTTGAATAATTTACTATAGAAAAGGCAATCCCTGGCGTAATTAAAATTTGCGACAGTATAAAATTATTTTTTGCAAAATTTACTATAGAAAAGGCAATCCCTGGCGCAATTAAAATTTGCGACAGTATAAAATTATTTTTTGAATAATTTACTATAGAAAAGGCAATCCCTGGCGCATTTAAAATTTGCGACAGTATAAAATTATTTTTTGAATAATTTACTATAGAAAAGGCAATCCCTGGCGTAATTAAAATTTGCGACAGTAGAAAATTATTTTTTGAATAATTTACTATAGAAAAGGCAATCCCTGGCGTAATTAAAATTTGCGACAGTATAAAATTATTTTTTGAATAATTTACTATAGAAAAGGCAATCCCTGGCGCAATTAAAATTTGCGACAGTAAAAAATTAATTTTTAATAATTTACTGTAGAAAAGGCAATCCCTGGCGCAATTAAATTTGCGACAGTAAAAAATTATTTTTTGCAAAATTTACTGTAGAAAAGGCAATCCCTGGATATTTAAAATTTGCGACAGTAAAAAATTATTTTTTGAATAATTTACTATAGAAAAGGCAATCCCTGGCGCAATTAAAATTTGCGACAGTATAAAATTATTTTTTGAATAATTTACTATAGAAAAGGCAATCCCTGGCGTAATTAAAATTTGCGACAGTAGGAAATTATTTTTTGAAAAGTTTACTATAGAAAAGGCAATCCCTGGCGCAATTAAAATTTGCGACAGTAAAAAATTATTTTTTGAATAATTTACTATAGAAAAGGCAATCCCTGGCGTATTTAAAATTTGCGACAGTAAAAAATTAATTTTTGAATATTTTACTATAGAAAAGGCAATCCCTGGCGGATTTGAAATTTGCGATAGTAAAAAATTATTTTTTGAATAATTTACTATAGAAAAGGCAATCCGTGGCGCAATTAAAATTTGCGACAGTAGAAAATTATTTTTTGAATAATTTATTATAGAAAAGGCAATCCCTGGCGTAATTAAAATTTGCGACAGTATAAAATTTTTTTTTGCATAATTTACTATAGAAAAGGCAATCCCTGGCGCAATTACAATTTGCGACAGTTGAAAATTATTTTTTGAATAATTTACTATAGAAAAGGCAATCCCTGGCGTAATTAAAATTTGCGACAGTTGAAAATTATTTTTGAATAATTTACTATAGAAAAGGCAATCCCTGGCGCAATTAAAATTTGCGACAGTAGAAAATTATTTTTTGAATAATTTACTATAGAAAAGGCAATCCCTGGCGCAATTAAAATTTGCAACAGTAGAAAATTATTTTTTGCAAAATTTACTATAGAAAAGGCAATCCCTGGCGTAATTAAAATTTGCGACAGTAGAAAATTATTTTTGGAAAATTTACTGTAGAAAAGGCAATCCCTGGGATATTTAAAATTTGCGACAGTTGAAAATTATTTTTTGAATAATTTACTATAGAAAAGGCAATCCCTGGCGTAATTAAAATTTGCGACATTAAAAAATTATTTTTGCAAAATTTACTATAGAAAAGGCAATCCCTGGCGCAATTAAAATTTGCGACAGTAAAAAATTATGTTTTGCAAAATTTACTGTAGAAAAGGCAATCCCTGGCGCACTTAAAATTTGCGACAGTAAAAAATTATTTTTTGAATAATTTACTATAGAAAAGGCAATTCCTGGCGTATTTAAAATTTGCGACAGTAAGAAATTAATTTGTGAGAAATTTACTATAGAAAAGGCAATCCCTGGGATATTTAAAATTTGCGACAGTAGAAAATTATTTTTTGAATAATTTACTATAGAAAAGGCAATCCCTGGCGCACTTAGAATTTGCGACAGTATAAAGTTATTTTTTGAATAATTTAATATAGAAAAGGCAATCCCTGGCGCAATTAAAATTTGCGAGAGTAAAAAATTATTTTTTGAATAATTTACTATAGAAAAGGCAATCCCTGGCGCACTTAAAGTTTGCGACAGTATAAAATTATTTTTTGAATTATTTACTATAGAAAAGGCAATCCCTGGCGTAATTAAATTTGCGACAGTAGAAAATTATTTTTTGAATAATCTACTATAGAAAAGGCAATCCCTGGCGTAATTAAAATTTGCGACAGTATAAAATTATTTTTTGAATAATTTACTATAGAAAGGCAATCCCTGGCGTATTTAAAATTTGCGACAGTAAAAAATTATTTTTTGAATATTTACTATAGAAACGGCAATCCCTGGCGTATTTAAAATTTGCGACAGTAAGAAATTATTTTTTGAATAATTTACTATATAAAAGGCAATCCCTGGCGTAATTAAAATTAGCGACAGTAGAAAATTATTTTTTGAATAATTTACTATAGAAAAGGCAATCCCTGGCGTAATTAAAATTTGCGACAGTATAAAATTATTTTTGAATAATTTACTATAGAAAAGGCAATCCCTGGCGCAATTAAAATTTGCGACAGTAAAAAATTATTTTTTGAATAATTTACTGTAGAAAAGGCAATCCCTGGCGCAACTAAAATTTGCGACAGTATAAAATTATTTTTTGAATAATTTACTATAGAAAGGCAATCCCTGGCGTAATTAAAATTTGCGACAGTAGGAATTATTTTTAGAAAAGTTTACTATAGAAAAGGCAATCCCTGGCGCAATTAAAATTTGCGCCAGTAAAAAATTATTTTTTGAATAATTTACTATAGAAAAGGCAATCCCTGGCGTATTTAAAATTTGCTACAGTAAAAAATTAATTTGTGAAAAATTTACCTGGCGAAATTGAAATTTGCGAGAGTAAAAAATTATTTTTTGAATAATTTACTATAGAAAAGGCAATCCCTGGCGCAATTAAAATTTGCGACAGTAGAAAATTATTTTTTGAATAATTTACTATAGAAAAGGCAATCCCTGGCGTAATTAAAATTTGCGACAATATAAAATTATTTTTTGAATAATTTACTATAGAAAAGGCAATCCCTGGCGCAATTAAAATTTGCGACAGTAGAAAATTATTTTTTGAATAATTTACTATAGAAAAGGCAATCCCTGGCGCACTTAAAATTTGCGACAGTATAAAATTATTTTTTGAATAATTTACTATAGAAAAGGCAATCCCTGGCGTAATTAAAATTTGCGACAGTAAAAAATTATTTTTTGAATAATTTACTATAGAAAAGGCAATCCCTGGCGTATTTAAAATTTGCGACAGTTGAAAATTATTTTTTGAATAATTTACTATAGAAAAGGCAATCCCTGGCGTAATTAAAATTTGCGACAGTAAATAATAATTTTTTGAATAATTTAATATAGAAAAGGCAGTCCCTGGCGCACTTAAAATTTGCGACAGTAAAAAATTAATTTGTGAAAAATTTACCTGGCGAAATTGAAATTTGCGAGAGTAAAAAATTATTTTTTGAATAACTTACTATAGAAAAGGCAATCCCTGGGCGTAATTAAAATTTGCGACAGTAGAAAATTATTTTTTGAATAATTTACTATAGAAAAGGCAATCCCTGGCGTAATTAAAATTTGCGACAGTATAAAATTATTTTTTGAATAATTTACTATAGAAAAGGCAATCCCTGGCGTAATTAAAATTTGCGACAGTAGAAAATTATTTTTGAAAAGTTTACTATAGAAAAGGCAATCCCTGGCGCAAGTAAAATTTGCGACAGTAAAAAATTATTTTTTGAATAATTTACTATAGAAAAGGCAATCCCTGGCGTATTTAAAATTTGCAACAGTAGAAAATTATTTTTTGAATAATTTACTATAGAAAAGGCAATCCCTGGCGTAATTAAAATTTGCGACAGTATAAATTATTTTTTGAATAATTTACTATAGAAAAGGCAATCCCTGGCGTAATTAAAATTTGCGATAGTAAAAAATTATTTTTGAATAATTTACAATAGAAAAGGCAATCCCTGGCGCACTTAAAATTGCGACAGTATAAAATTATTTTTTGAATAATTTACTATAGAAAAGGCAATCCCTGGCGTAATTAAAATTTGCGACAGTTGAAAATTATTTTTTGAATAATTTACTATAGAAAAGGCAATCCCTGGCGTAATTAAAATTTGCGACAGTAAAAAATTATTTTTTGAATAATTTACTATAGAAAAGCGACAGTAAAAAATTATTTTTTGAATAATTTACTATAGAAAAGGCTATCCCTGGGATATTTAAAATTTGCGATAGTTGAAAATTATTTTTTGAATAATTTACTATAGAAAAGGCAATCCCTGGCGTAATTAAAATTTGCGACAGTTGAAAATTATTTTTTGAATAATTTACTATAGAAAAGGCAATCCCTGGCGTAATTAAAATTTGCGACAGTAAAAAAATATTTTTGAATAATTTACTACAGAAAAGTCAATCCCTGGCGTATTTAAAATTTGCGACAGTAAGAAATTATTTTTTGAATAATTTACTATAGAAAAGGCAATCCCTGCGTAATTACAATTTGCGAGATTAAAAAATTATTTTTTGAATAATTTACTATAGAAAAGGCAATCCCTGGCGTAATTAAAATTTGCGACAGTAGAAAATTAATTTGTGAGAAATTTACTATAGAAAAGGCAATCCCTGGGATATTTAAAATTTGCGACAGTAAAAAATTATTTTTTGCAAAATTTACTATAGAAAAGGCAATCCATGGCGTATTTAAAAGTTGCGACAGTAAAAAATTATTTTTTGAATAATTTACTATAGAAAAGGCAATCCCTGGCGCACTTAAAATTTGCGACAGTTGAAAATTATTTTTTGAATAATTTACTATAGAAAAGGCAATCCCTGGCGTAATTAAAAGTTGCGACAGTAAAAAATTATTTTTTGAATAATTTACTATAGAAAAGGCAATCCCTGGCGCAATTAAAATTTGCGACAGTAGAAAATTATTTTTTGAATAATTTACTATAGAAAAGGCAATCCCTGGCGTAATTAAAATTTGCGACAGTATAAAATTATTTTTTGAATAATTTACTATAGAAAAGGCAATCCCTGGCGCAATTAAAATTTGCGACAGTAGAAAATTATTTTTTGAATAATTTACTATAGAAAAGGCAATCCCTGGCGCACTTAAAATTTGCGACAGTATAAAATTATTTTTTGAATAATTTACTATAGAAAAGGCAATCCCTGGCGTAATTAAAATTTGCGACAGTAAAAAATTATTTTTTGAATAATTTACTATAGAAAAGGCAATCCCTGGCGTATTTAAAATTTGCGACAGTTGAAAATTATTTTTTGAATAATTTACTATAGAAAAGGCAATCCCTGGCGTAATTAAAATTTGCGACAGTAAATAATAATTTTTTGAATAATTTAATATAGAAAAGGCAGTCCCTGGCGCACTTAAAATTTGCGACAGTAAAAAATTAATTTGTGAAAAATTTACCTGGCGAAATTGAAATTTGCGAGAGTAAAAAATTATTTTTTGAATAACTTACTATAGAAAAGGCAATCCCTGGCGTAATTAAAATTTGCGACAGTAGAAAATTATTTTTTGAATAATTTACTATAGAAAAGGCAATCCCTGGCGTAATTAAAATTTGCGACAGTATAAAATTATTTTTGAATAATTTACTATAGAAAAGGCAATCCCTGGCGTAATTAAAATTTGCGACAGTAGAAATTTATTTTTTGAAAAGTTACTATAGAAAAGGCAATCCCTGGCGCAAGTAAAATTTGCGACAGTAAAAAATTATTTTTTGAATAATTTACTATAGAAAAGGCAATCCCTGGCGCAATTAAAATTTGCGACAGTAGAAAATTATTTTTTGAATAATTTACTATAGAAAAGGCAATCCCTGGCGTAATTAAAATTTGCGACAGTATAAAATTATTTTTGAATAATTTACTATAGAAAAGGCAATCCCTGGCGCAATTAAAATTTGCGACAGTAGAAAATTATTTTTTGAATAATTTACTATAGAAAAGGCAATCCCTGGCGCACTTAAAATTTGCGACCAGTATAAAATTATTTTTGAATAATTTACTATAGAAAAGGCAATCCCTGGCGTAATTAAAATTTGCGACAGTAAAAAATTATTTTTTGAATAATTTACTATAGAAAAGGCAATCCCTGGCGTATTTAAAATTTGCGACAGTTGAAAATTATTTTTTGAATAATTTACTATAGAAAAGGCAATCCCTGGCGTAATTAAAATTTGCGACAGTAAATAATAATTTTTTGAATAATTTAATATAGAAAAGGCAGTCCCTGGCGCACTTAAAATTTGCGACAGTAAAAAATTAATTTGTGAAAAATTACCTGGCGAAATTGAAATTTGCGAGAGTAAAAAATTATTTTTTGAATAACTTACTATAGAAAAGGCAATCCCTGGCGTAATTAAAATTTGCGACAGTAAAAAATTATTTTTTGAATAATTTACTATAGAAAATGCAATCCCTGGCGTAATTAAAATTTGCGACAGTAGAAAATTATTTTTTGAATAATTTACTATAGAAAAGGCAATCCCTGGCGTAATTAAAATTTGCGACAGTAAAAAAATATTTTTTGAATAATTTACTACAGAAAAGTCAATCCTGGCGTATTTAAAATTTGCGACAGTAAGAAATTATTTTTTGAATAATTTACTATAGAAAAGGCAATCCCTGGCGTAATTACAATTTGCGAGATTAAAAAATTATTTTTTGAATAATTTACTATAGAAAAGGCAATCCCTGGCGTAATTAAAATTTGCGACAGTAGAAAATTAATTTGTGAGAAATTTACTATAGAAAAGGCAATCCCTGGGATATTTAAAATTTGCGACAGTAAAAAATTATTTTTTTGCAAATTTACTATAGAAAAGGCAATCCATGGCGTATTTAAAAGTTGCGACAGTAAAAAATTATTTTTTGAATAATTTACTATAGAAAAGGCAATCCCTGGCGCACTTAAAATTTGCGACAGTTGAAAATTATTTTTTGAATAATTTACTATAGAAAAGGCAATCCCTGGCGTAATTAAAAGTTGCGACAGTAAAAAATTATTTTTTGAATAATTTACTATAGAAAAGGCAATCCCTGGCGCAATTAAAATTTGCGACAGTAGAAAATTATTTTTTGAATAATTTACTATAGAAAAGGCAATCCCTGGCGTAATTAAAATTGCGACAGTATAAAATTATTTTTTGAATAATTTACTATAGAAAAGGCAATCCCTGGCGCAATTAAAATTTGCGACAGTAGAAAATTATTTTTTGAATAATTTACTATAGAAAAGGCAATCCCTGGCGCACTTAAAATTTGCGACAGTATAAAATTATTTTTTGAATAATTTACTATAGAAAAGGCAATCCCTGGCGTAATTAAAATTTGCGACAGTAAAAAATTATTTTTTGAATAATTTACTATAGAAAAGGCAATCCCTGGCGTATTTAAAATTTGCGACAGTTGAAAATTATTTTTTGAATAATTTACTATAGAAAAGGCAATCCCTGGCGTAATTAAAATTTGCGACAGTAAATAATAATTTTTTGAATATAATAATTTTTTGAATAATTTAATATAGAAAAGGCAGTCCCTGGCGCACTTAAAATTTGCGACAGTAAAAAATTAATTTGTGAAAAATTTACCTGGCGAAATTGAAATTTGCGAGAGTAAAAAATTATTTTTTGAATAACTTACTATAGAAAAGGCAATCCCTGGCGTAATTAAAATTTGCGACAGTAGAAAATTATTTTTTGAATAATTTACTATAGAAAAGGCAATCCCTGGCGTAATTAAAATTTGCGACAGTATAAAATTATTTTTTGAATAATTTACTATAGAAAAGGCAATCCCTGGCGTAATTAAAATTTGCGACAGTAGAAAATTATTTTTTGAAAAGTTTACTATAGAAAAGGCAATCCCTGGCGCAAGTAAAATTTGCGACAGTAAAAAATTATTTTTTGAATAATTTACTATAGAAAAGGCAGTCCCCTGGCGCAATTAAAATTTGCGACAGTAGAAAATTATTTTTTGAATAATTTACTATAGAAAAGGCAATCCCTGGCGTAATTAAAATTTGCGACAGTATAAAATTATTTTTTGAATAATTTACTATAGAAAAGGCAATCCCTGGCGCAATTAAAATTTGCGACAGTAGAAAATTATTTTTTGAATAATTTACTATAGAAAAGGCAATCCCTGGCGCACTTAAAATTTGCGACAGTATAAAATTATTTTTTGAATAATTTACTATAGAAAAGGCAATCCCTGGCGTAATTAAAATTTGCGACAGTAAAAAATTATTTTTTGAATAATTTACTATAGAAAAGGCAATCCCTGGCGTATTTAAAATTTGCGACAGTTGAAAATTATTTTTTGAATAATTTACTATAGAAAAGGCAATCCCTGGCGTAATTAAAATTTGCGACAGTAAATAATAATTTTTTGAATAATTTAATATAGAAAAGGCAGTCCCTGGCGCACTTAAAATTTGCGACAGTAAAAAATTAATTTGTGAAAAATTTACCTGGCGAAATTGAAATTTGCGAGAGTAAAAAATTATTTTTTGAATAACTTACTATAGAAAAGGCAATCCCTGGCGTAATTAAAATTTGCGACAGTAGAAAATTATTTTTTGAATAATTTACTATAGAAAAGGCAATCCCTGGCGTAATTAAAATTTGCGACAGTATAAAATTATTTTTTGAATAATTTACTATAGAAAAGGCAATCCCTGGCGTAATTAAAATTTGCGACAGTAGAAAATTATTTTTTGAAAAGTTTACTATAGAAAAGGCAATCCCTGGCGCAAGTAAAATTTGCGACAGTAAAAAATTATTTTTTGAATAATTTACTATAGAAAAGGCAATCCCTGGCGTATTTAAAATTTGCAACAGTAGAAAATTATTTTTTGAATAATTTACTATAGAAAAGGCAATCCCTGGCGTAATTAAAATTTGCGACAGTATAAATTATTTTTTGAATAATTTACTATAGAAAAGGCAATCCCTGGCGTAATTAAAATTTGCGATAGTAAAAAATTATTTTTTGAATAATTTACAATAGAAAAGGCAATCCCTGGCGCACTTAAAATTGCGACAGTATAAAATTATTTTTTGAATAATTTACTATAGAAAAGGCAATCCCTGGCGTAATTAAAATTTGCGACAGTTGAAAATTATTTTTTGAATAATTTACTATAGAAAAGGCAATCCCTGGCGTAATTAAAATTTGCGACAGTAAAAAATTATTTTTTGAATAATTTACTATAGAAAAGTCAATCCCTGGCGTAATTAAAATTTGCGACAGTTGAAAATTATTTTTTTGCAAAATTTACTATAGAAAAGGCAATCCATGGCGTATTTAAAAGTTGCGACAGTAAAAAATTATTTTTTGAATAATTTACTATAGAAAAGGCAATCCCTGGCGCACTTAAAATTTGCGACAGTTGAAAATTATTTTTGAATAATTTACTATAGAAAAGGCAATCCCTGGCGTAATTAAAAGTTGCGACAGTAAAAAATTATTTTTTGAATAATTTACTATAGAAAAGGCAATCCCTGGCGCAATTAAAATTTGCGACAGTAGAAAATTATTTTTTGAATAATTTACTATAGAAAAGGCAATCCCTGGCAAAATTAAAATTTGCGACAGTATAAAATTATTTTTTGAATAATTTACTATAGAAAAGGCAATCCCTGGCGCAATTAAAATTTGCGACAGTAGAAAATTATTTTTTGAATAATTTACTATAGAAAAGGAAATCCCTGGCGCACTTAAAATTTGCGACAGTATAAAATTATTTTTTGAATAATTTACTATAGAAAAGGCAATCCCTGGCGTAATTAAAATTTGCGACAGTAAAAAATTATTTTTTGAATAATTTACTATAGAAAAGGCAATCCCTGGCGTATTTAAAATTTGCGAGAGTTGAAAATTATTTTTTGAATAATTTACTATAGAAAAGGCAATCCCTGGCGTAATTAAAATTTGCGACAGTAAATAATAATTTTTTGAATAATTTAATATAGAAAAGGCAGTCCCTGGCGCACTTAAAATTTGCGACAGTAAAAAATTAATTTGTGAAAAATTTACCTGGCGAAATTGAAATTTGCGAGAGTAAAAAATTATTTTTTGAATAACTTACTATAGAAAAGGCAATCCCTGGCGTAATTAAAATTTGCGACAGTAGAAAATTATTTTTTGAATAATTTACTATAGAAAAGGCAATCCCTGGCGTAATTAAAATTTGCGACAGTATAAAATTATTTTTTGAATAATTTACTATAGAAAAGGCAATCCCTGGCGTAATTAAAATTTGCGACAGTAGAAAATTATTTTTTGAAAAGTTTACTATAGAAAAGGCAATCCCTGGCCCAAGTAAAATTTGCGACAGTAAAAAATTATTTTTTGAATAATTTACTATAGAAAAGGCAATCCCTGGCGTATTTAAAATTTGCAACAGTAGAAAATTATTTTTTGAATAATTTACTATAGAAAAGGCAATCCCTGGCGTAATTAAAATTTGCGACAGTATAAATTATTTTTTGAATAATTTACTATAGAAAAGGCAATCCCTGGCGTAATTAAAATTTGCGATAGTAAAAAATTATTTTTTGAATAATTTACAATAGAAAAGGCAATCCCTGGCGCACTTAAAATTGCGACAGTATAAAATTATTTTTTGAATAATTTACTATAGAAAAGGCAATCCCTGGCGTAATTAAAATTTGCGACAGTTGAAAATTATTTTTTGAATAATTTACTATAGAAAAGGCAATCCCTGGCGTAATTAAAATTTGCGACAGTAAAAAATTATTTTTTGAATAATTTACTATAGAAAAGGCAATCCCTGGCGTAATTACAATTTGCGAGATTAAAAAATTATTTTTTGAATAATTTACTATAGAAAAGGCAATCCCTGGCGTAATTAAAATTTGCGACAGTAGAAAATTAATTTGTGAGAAATTTACTATAGAAAAGGCAATCCCTGGGATATTTAAAATTTGCGACAGTAAAAAATTATTTTTTTGCAAAATTTACTATAGAAAAGGCAATCCATGGCGTATTTAAAAGTTGCGACAGTAAAAAATTATTTTTTGAATAATTTACTATAGAAAAGGCAATCCCTGGCGCACTTAAAATTTGCGACAGTAGAAAATTATTTTTTGAATAATTTACTATAGAAAAGGCAATCCCTGGCGTAATTAAAATTTGCGACAGTAGAAAACTATTTTTTGAATAATTTACTATAGAAAAGGCAATCCCTGGCGCAATTAAAATTTGCGACAGTAGAAAATTATTTTTTGAAAAGTTTACTATAGAAAAGGCAATCCCTGGCGCAATTAAAATTTGCGACAGTAAAAAATTATTTTTTGCAAAATTTACTGTAGAAAAGGCAATCCCTGGCGCACTTAAAATTTGCGACAGTATAAAATTATTTTTTGAATAATTTACTATAGAAAAGGCAATCCCTGGGATATTTAAAATTTGCGACAGTTGAAAATTATTTTTTGAATAATTTACTATAGAAAAGGCAATCCCTGGCGGATTTGACATTTGCGACAGTAAAAAATTATTTTTTGAATAATTTACTATAGAAAAGGCAATCCCTGGCGTAATTAAAATTTGCGACAATAGAAAATAATTTTTTGAATAATTTACTATAGAAAAGGCAATCCCTGGCGTATTTAAAATTTGCGACAGTAGAAAATTATTTTTTGAATAATTTACTATAGAAAAGGCAATCCCTGGCGTATTTAAAATTTGCGACAGTAAAAAATTATTTTTTGAATAATTTACTATAGAAAATGCAATCCCTGGCGCACTTAAAATTTGCGACAGTAGAAAATTATTTTTTGAATAATTTACTATAGAAAAGGCAATCCCTGGCGTAATTAAAATTTGCGACAGTAGAAAATTATTTTTTGAATAATTTACTATAGAAAAGGCAATCCCTGGCGTAATTAAAATTTGCGACAGTAGAAAATTATTTTTTGATAAGTTTACTATAGAAAAGGCAATCCCTGGCGCAATTAAAATTTGCGACAGTAAAAAATTATTTTTTGCAAAATTTACTGTAGAAAAGGCAATCCCTGGCGCACTTAAAATTTGCGACAGTAAAAAATTATTTTTTGAATAATTTACTATAGAAAAGGCAATCCCTGGCGTATTTAAAATTTGCGACAGTAAGAAATTAATTTGTGAGAAATTTACTATAGAAAAGGCAATCCCTGGGATATTTAAAATTTGCGACAGTAAAAAATTATTTTTTGAATAATTTACTATAGAAAAGGCAATCCCTGGCGCAATTAAAATTTGCGACAGTATAAAATTATTTTTTGAATAATTTACTATAGAAAAGGCAATCCCTGGCGTAGTTAAAATTTGCGACAGTAGGAAATTATTTTTTGAAAAGTTTACTATAGAAAAGGCAATCCCTGGCGCAATTAAAATTTGCGACAGTAAAAAATTATTTTTTGAATAATTTACTATAGAAAAGGCAATCCCTGGCGTATTTAAAATTTGCAACAGTAAAAAATTAATTTGTGAAAAATTTACCTGGCGAAATTGAAATTTGCGAGAGTAAAAAATTATTTTTTGAATAATTTACTATAGAAAATTCAATCCCTGGCGCAATTAAAATTTGCGACATTAGAAAATTATTTTTTGAATAATTTACTATAGAAAAGGCAATCCCTGGCGTAATTAAAATTTGCGAGAGTATAAAATTATTTTTTGAATAATTTACTATAGAAAAGGCAATCCCTGGCGCAATTAAAATTTGCGACAGTAGAAAATTATTTTTTGAATAATTTACTTTAGAAAAGGCAATCCCTGGCGCACTTAAAATTTGCGACAGTATAAAATTATTTTTTGAATAATTTACTATAGAAAAGGCAATCCCTGGCGTAATTAAAATTTGCGACAGTAAAAAATTATTTTTTGAATAATTTACTATAGAAAAGGCAATCCCTGGCGTATTTAAAATTTGCGACAGTTGAAAATTATTTTTTGAATAATTTACTATAGAAAAGGCAATCCCTGGCGTAATTAAAATTTGCGAGAGTAAAAAATGATTTTTTTGAATAATTTAATATAGAAAAGGCAGTCCCTGGCGCACTTAAAATTTGCGACAGTAAAAAATTAATTTGTGAAAAATTTACCTGGCGAAATTAAAATTTGCGAGAGTAAAAAATTATTTTTTGAATAATTTACTATAGAAAAGGCAATCCCTGGCGTAATTAAAATTTGCGACAGTAGAAAATAATTTTTTGAATAATTTACTATAGAAAAGGCAATCCCTGGCGTAATTAAAATTTGCGACAGTATAAAATTATTTTTTGAATAATTTACTATAGAAAAGGCAATCCCTGGCGTAATTAAAATTTGCGACAGTAGAAAATTATTTTTTGAAAAGTTTACTATAGAAAAGGCAATCCCTGGCGCAAGTAAAATTTGCGACAGTAAAAAATTATTTTCTGAATAATTTACTATAGAAAAGGCAATCCCTGGCGTATTTAAAATTTGCGACAGTAAAAAATTAATTTGTGAAAAATCTACCTGGCGAAATTGAAATTTCCGAGAGTAAAAAATTATTTTTTGAATAATTTACTATAGAAAAGGCAATCCCTGGCACAATTAAAATTTGCGACAGTAGAAAATTATTTTTTGTATAATTTACTATAGAAAAGGCAATCCCTGGCGTAATTAAAATTTGCGACAATATAAAATTATTTTTTGAATAATTTACTATAGAATAGGCAATCCCTGGCGCAATTAAAATTTGCGACAGTATAAAATTATTTTTTGAATAATTTACTATAGAAAAGTCAATCCCTGGCGCACTTAAAATTTGCGACAGTAGAAAATTATTTTTTGAATAATTTACTATAGAAAAGGCAATCGCTGGCGCAATTAAAATTTGCGACAGTAGAAAATTATTTTTTGAATAATTTACTTTAGAAAAGGCAATCCCTGGCGTAATTAAAATTTGCGACAATATAAAATTATTTTTTGAATAATTTACTATAGTAAAGGCAATCCCTGGCGTAATTAAAATTTGCGACAGTAAAAAATTATTTTTTGAATAATTTACTATAGAAAAGGCAATCCCTGGCGCACTTAAAATTTGCGACAGTATAAAATTATTTTTTGAATAATTTACTATAGAAAAGGCAATCCCTGGCGTAATTAAAATTTGCGACAGTTGAAAATTATTTTTTGAATAATTTACTATAGAAAAGGCAATCCCTGGCGTAATTAAAATTTGCGACAGTAGAAAATTATTTTTTGAATAATTTACTATAGAAAAGGCAATCCCTGGCGTAATTAAAATTTGCGACAGTTGAAAATTATTTTTTGAATAATTTACTATAGAAAAGGCAATCCCTGGCGTAATTAAAATTTGCGACAGTAAAAAATTATTTTTTGAATAATTTACTATAGAAAAGGCTATCCCTGGGATATTTAAAATTTGCGATAGTTGAAAATTATTTTTTGAATAATTTACTATAGAAAAGGCAATCCCTGGCGTAATTAAAATTTGCGACAGTTGAAAATTATTTTTTGAATAATTTACTATAGAAAAGGCAATCCCTGGCGTAATTAAAATTTGCGACAGTAGAAAATTATTTTTTGAATAATTTACTATAGAAAAGGCAATCCCTGGCGCACTTAAAATTTGCGACAGTATAAAATTATTTTTTGAATAATTTACTATAGAAAAGGCAATCCCTGGCGTAATTAAAATTTGCGACAGTATAAAATTATTTTTTGAATAATTTACTATAGAAAAGGCAATCCCTGGGATATTTAAAATTTGCGACAGTTGAAAATTATTTTTTGAATAATTTACTATAGAAAAGGCAATCCCTGGCGGATTTGACATTTGCGACAGTAAAAAATTATTTTTTGAATAATTTACTATAGAAAAGGCAATCCCTGGCGTATTTAAAATTTGCGACAGTAGAAAATTATTTTTTGAATAATTTACTATAGAAAAGGCAATCCCTGGCGTATTTAAAATTTGCGACAGTAGAAAATTATTTTTTGAATAATTTACTATAGAAAAGGCAATCCCTGGCGTATTTAAAATTTGCGACATTAAAAAATTATTTTTTGAATAATTTACTATAGAAAAGGCAATCCCTGGCGCACTTAAAATTTGCGACAGTAGAAAATTATTTTTTGAATAATTTACTATAGAAAAGGCAATCCCTGGCGTAATTAAAATTTGCGACAGTAGAAAATTATTTTTTGAATAATTTACTATAGAAATGGCAATCCCTGGCGCAATTAAAATTTGCGACAGTAGAAAATTATTTTTTGAAAAGTTTACTATAGAAAAGGCAATCCCTGGCGCAATTAAAATTTGCGACAGTAAAAAATTATTTTTTGCAAAATTTACTGTAGAAAAGGCAATCCCTGGCGCACTTAAAATTTGCGACAGTAAAAAATTATTTTTTTAATAATTTACTATAGAAAATGCAATCCCTGGCGTATTTAAAATTTGCGACAGTAAGAAATTAATTTGTGAGAAATTTACTATAGAAAAGGCAATCCCTAGGATATTTAAAATTTGCGACAGTAAAAAATTATTTTTTGAAAAATTTACTATAGAAAAGGCAATCCCTGGCGTAATTAAAACTTGCGATAGTAAAAAATTATTTTTTGAAAAATTTACTATAGAATAGGCAATCCCTGGCGCAATTAAAATTTGCGACAGTATAAAATTATTTTTTGAATAATTTACTATAGAAAAGGCAATCCCTGGCGTAATTAAAATTTGCGACAGTAGAAAATAATTTTTTGAATAATTTACTATAGAAAAGGCAATCCCTGGCGTAATTAAAATTTGCGACAGTATAAAATTATTTTTTGAATAATTTACTATAGAAAAGGCAATCCCTGGCGCAAGTAAAATTTGCGACAGTAAAAAATTATTTTTTGAATAATTTACTATAGAAAAGGCAATCCCTGGCGTATTTAAAATTTGCGACAGTAAAAAATTAATTTGTGAAAAATTTACCTGGCGAAATTGAAATTTGCGAGAGTAAAAAATTATTTTTTGAATAATTTACTAAAGAAAAGGCAATCCCTGGCGTAATTAAAATTTGCGACAGTATAAAATTATTTTTTGAATAATTTACTATAGAAAAGGCAATCCCTGGCGTAATTAAAATTTGCGACAGTAGAAAATTATTTTTTGAATAATTTACTATAGAAAAGGCAATCCCTGGCGTATTTAAAATTTGCGACAGTAGAAAATTATTTTTTGAATAATTTACTATAGAAAAGGCAATCCCTGGCGTATTTAAAATTTGCGACAGTAAAAAATTATTTTTTGAATAATTTACTATAGAAAAGGCAATCCCTGGCGCACTTAAAATTTGCGACAGTAGAAAATTATTTTTTGTATAATTTACTATAGAAAAGGCAATCCCTGGCGTAATTAAAATTTGCGACAGTATAAAATTATTTTTTGAATAATTTACTATAGAATAGGCAATCCCTGGCGCAATTAAAATTTGCGACAGTATAAAATTATTTTTTGAATAATTTACTATAGAAAAGGCAATCCCTGGCGTAATTAAAATTTGCGACAATAGAAAATAATTTTTTGAATAATTTACTATAGGAAAGGCAATCCGTGGCGTAATTAAAATTTGCGACAGTATAAAATTATTTTTTGAATAATTTACTATAGAAAAGGCAATCCCTGGCGCAAGTAAAATTTGCGACAGTAAAAAATTATTTTTTGAATAATTTACTATAGAAAAGGCAATCCCTGGCGTATTTAAAATTTGTGACAGTAAAAAATTAATTTGTGAAAAATTTACCTGGCGAAATTGAAATTTGCGAGAGTAAAAAATTATTTTTTGAATAATTTACTATAGAAAAGGCAATCCCTGGCGTAATTAAAATTTGCGACAGTAGAAAATAATTTTTTGAATAATTTACTATAGAAAAGGCAATCCCTGGCGTAATTAAAATTTGCGACAGTATAAAATTATTTTTTGAATAATTTACTATAGAAAAGGCAATCCCTGGCGTAATTAAAATTTGCGACAGTAGAAAATTATTTTTTGAAAAGTTTACTATAGAAAAGGCAATCCCTGGCGCAAGTAAAATTTGCGACAGTAAAAAATTATTTTTTGAATAATTTACTATAGAAAAGGCAATCCCTGGCGTATTTAAAATTTGCGACAGTAAAAAATTAATTTGTGAGAAATTTACCTAGCGAAATTGAAATTTCCGAGAGTAAAAAATTATTTTTTGAATAATTTACTATAGAAAAGGCAATCCCTGGCGTAATTAAAATTTGCGACAGTAGAAAATAATTTTTTGAATAATTTACTATAGAAAAGGCAATCCCTGGCGTAATTAAAATTTGCGACAGTATAAAATTATTTTTTGAATAATTTACTATAGAAAAGGCAATCCCTGGCGTAATTAAAATTTGCGAAAGTAGAAAATTATTTTTTGAAAAGTTTACTATAGAAAAGGCAATCCCTGGCGCAATTAAAATTTGCGACAGTATAAAATTATTTTTTGAATAATTTACTATAGAAAAGGCAATCCCTGGCGTAATTAAAATTTGCGACAATAGAAAATAATTTTTTGAATAATTTACTATAGGAAAGGCAATCCCTGGCGTAATTAAAATTTGCGACAGTATAAAATTATTTTTTGAATAATTTACTATAGAAAAGGCAATCCCTGTCGCAAGTAAAATTTGCGACAGTAAAAAATTATTTTTTGAATAATTTACTATAGAAAAGGCAATCCCTGGCGTATTTAAAATTTGCGACAGTAAAAAATTAATTTGTGAGAAATTTACCTAGCGAAATTGAAATTTCCGAGAGTAAAAAATTATTTTTTGAATAATTTACTATAGAAAAGGCAATCCCTGGCGCAATTAAAATTTGCGACAGTAGAAAATTATTTTTTGTATAATTTACTATAGAAAAGGCAATCCTTGGCGTAATTAAAATTTGCGACAGTATAAAATTATTTTTTGAATAATTTACTATAGGAAAGGCAATCCCTGGCGTAATTAAAATTTGCGACAGTATAAAATTATTTTTTGAATAATTTACTATAGAAAAGGCAATCCCTGGCGCAAGTAAAATTTGCGAGAGTAAAAAATTATTTTTTGAATAATTTACTATAGAAAAGGCAATCCCTGGCGTAATTAAAATTTGCGACAGTAGAAAATTATTTTTTAAATAATTTACTATAGAAAAGGCAATCCCTGGCGTATTTAAAATTTGCGACAGTAGAAAATTATTTTTTGAATAATTTACTATAGAAAAGGCAATCCCTGGCGTATTTAAAATTTGCGACAGTAAAAAATTATTTTTTGAATAATTTACTATAGAAAAGGCAATCCCTGGCGCACTTAAAATTTGCGACAGTAGAAAATTATTTTTTGTATAATTTACTATAGAAAAGGCAATCCCTGGCGTAATTAAAATTTGCGACAGTATAAAATTATTTTTTGAATAATTTACTATAGAATAGGCAATCCCTGGCGCAATTAAAATTTGCGACAGTATAAAATTATTTTTTGAATAATTTACTATAGAAAAGGCAATCCCTGGCGTAATTAAAATTTGCGACAATAGAAAATAATTTTTTGAATAATTTACTATAGGAAAGGCAATCCCTGGCGTAATTAAAATTTGCGACAGTATAAAATTATTTTTTGAATAATTTACTATAGAAAAGGCAATCCCTGGCGCAATTAAAATTTGCGACAGTAGAAAATTATTTTTTGTATAATTTACTATAGAAAAGGCAATCCTTGGCGTAATTAAAATTTGCGACAGTATAAAATTATTTTTTGAATAATTTACTATAGAATAGGCAATCCCTGGCGCAATTAAAATTTGCGACAGTATAAAATTATTTTTTGAATAATTTACTATAGAAAAGGCAATCCC
This sequence comes from Dioctria linearis, assembly GCA_963930735.1. Taxonomy (NCBI): domain Eukaryota; kingdom Metazoa; phylum Arthropoda; class Insecta; order Diptera; family Asilidae; genus Dioctria; species Dioctria linearis. Next base: position 51,170 of record CAWVNZ010002891.1, read on the forward strand.
TGGCGCACTTAAAATTTGCGACAGTAGAAAATTATTTTTTGAATAATTTACTATAGAAAAGGCAATCCCTGGCGCAATTAAAATTTGCGACAGTAGAAAATTATTTTTTGAATAATTTACTATAGAAAAGGCAATCCCTGGCGCAATTAAAATTTGCGACAGTAGAAAATTATTTTTTGAATAATTTGCTATAGAAAAGGCAATCCCTGGCGCAATTAAAATTTGCGACAGTAGAAAATTATTTTTTGAATAATTTACTTTAGAAAAGGCAATCCCTGGCGTAATTAAAATTTGCGACAGTATAAAATTATTTTTTGAATAATTTACTATAGAAAAGGCAATCCCTGGCGTAATTAAAATTTGCGACAGTTGAAAATTATTTTTTGAATAATTTACTATAGAAAAGGCAATCCCTGGCGTAATTAAAATTTGCGACAGTAAAAAATTATTTTTTGAATAATTTACTATAGAAAAGGCTATCCCTGGGATATTTAAAATTTGCGATAGTTGAAAATTATTTTTTGAATAATTTACTATAGAAAAGGCAATCCCTGGCGTAATTAAAATTTGCGACAGTTGAAAATTATTTTTTGAATAATTTACTATAGAAAAGGCAATCCCTGGCGTAATTAAAATTTGCGACAGTAAAAAAATATTTTTTGAATAATTTACTACAGAAAAGGCAATCCCTGGCGGATTTGACATTTGCGACAGTAAAAAATTATTTTTTGAATAATTTACTATAGAAAAGGCAATCCCTTGCGTAATTAAAATTTGCGACAGTAGAAAATTATTTTTTGAATAATTTACTATAGAAAAGGCAATCCCTGGCGTATTTAAAATTTGCGACAGTAGAAAATTATTTTTTGAATAATTTACTATAGAAAAGGCAATCCCTGGCGTATTTAAAATTTGCGACAGTAAAAAATTATTTTTTGAATAATTTACTATAGAAAAGGCAATCCCTGGCGCACTTAAAATTTGCGACAGTAGAAAATTATTTTTTGAATAATTTACTATAGAAAAGGCAATCCCTGGCGTAATTAAAATTTGCGACAGTAGAAAATTATTTTTTGAATAATTTACTATAGAAATGGCAATCCCTGGCGCAATTAAAATTTGCGACAGTAGAAAATTATTTTTTGAAAAGTTTACTATAGATAAGGCAAACCCTGGCGCAATTAAAATTTGCGACAGTAAAAAATTATTTTTTGCAAAATTTACTGTAGAAAAGGCAATCCCTGGCGCACTTAAAATTTGCGACAGTAAAAAATTATTTTTGAATAATTTACTATAGAAAAGGCAATCCCTGGCGTATTTAAAATTTGCGACAGTAAGAAATTAATTTGTGAGAAATTTACTATAGAAAAGGCAATCCTTGGGATATTTAAAATTTGCGACAGTAAAAAATTATTTTTTGAAAAATTTACGATAGAAAAGGCAATCCCTGGCGTAATTAAAACTTGCGATAGTAAAAAATTATTTTTTGAAAAATTTACTATAGAAAAGGCAATCCCTGGCGTAATTAAAATTTGCGACAGTAGAAAATTATTTTTTGAATAATTTACTATAGAAAAGGCAATCCCTGGCGTATTTAAAATTTGCGACAGTAAAAAATTAATTTGTGAAAAATTTACCTGGCGAAATTGAAATTTGCGAGAGTAAAAAATTATTTTTTGAATAATTTACTATAGAAAAGGCAATCCCTGGCGTAATTAAAATTTGCGACAGTAGAAAATAATTTTTTGAATAATTTACTATAGAAAAGGCAATCCCTGGCGTAATTAAAATTTGCGACAGTATAAAATTATTTTTTGAATAATTTACTATAGAAAAGGCAATCCCTGGCGTAATTAAAATTTGCGACAATAGAAAATAATTTTTTGAATAATTTACTATAGGAAAGGCAATCCCTGGCGTAATTAAAATTTGCGACAGTATAAAATTATTTTTTGAATAATTTACTATAGAAAAGGCAATCCCTGGCGCAAGTAAAATTTGCGACAGTAAAAAATTATTTTTTGAATAATTTACTATAGAAAAGGCAATCCCTGGCGTATTTAAAATTTGCGACAGTAAAAAATTAATTTGTGAGAAATTTACCTAGCGAAATTGAAATTTCCGAGAGTAAAAAATTATTTTTTGAATAATTTACTATAGAAAAGGCAATCCCTGGCGCAATTAAAATTTGCGACAGTAGAAAATTATTTTTTGTATAATTTACTATAGAAAAGGCAATCCTTGGCGTAATTAAAATTTGCGACAGTATAAAATTATTTTTTGAATAATTTACTATAGGAAAGGCAATCCCTGGCGTAATTAAAATTTGCGACAGTATAAAATTATTTTTTGAATAATTTACTATAGAAAAGGCAATCCCTGGCGCAAGTAAAATTTGCGACAGTAAAAAATTATTTTTTGAATAATTTACTAAAGAAAAGGCAATCCCTGGCGTAATTAAAATTTGCGACAGTAGAAAATTATTTTTTAAATAATTTACTATAGAAAAGGCAATCCCTGGCGTATTTAAAATTTGCGACAGTAGAAAATTATTTTTTGAATAATTTACTATAGAAAAGGCAATCCCTGGCGTATTTAAAATTTGCGACAGTAAAAAATTATTTTTTGAATAATTTACTATAGAAAAGGCAATCCCTGGCGCACTTAAAATTTGCGACAGTAGAAAATTATTTTTTGTATAATTTACTATAGAAAAGGCAATCCCTGGCGTAATTAAAATTTGCGACAGTATAAAATTATTTTTTGAATAATTTACTATAGAATAGGCAATCCCTGGCGCAATTAAAATTTGCGACAGTATAAAATTATTTTTTGAATAATTTACTATAGAAAAGGCAATCCCTGGCGTAATTAAAATTTGCGACAATAGAAAATAATTTTTTGAATAATTTACTATAGGAAAGGCAATCCCTGGCGTAATTAAAATTTGCGACAGTATAAAATTATTTTTTGAATAATTTACTATAGAAAAGGCAATCCCTGGCGCAATTAAAATTTGCGACAGTAGAAAATTATTTTTTGTATAATTTACTATAGAAAAGGCAATCCTTGGCGTAATTAAAATTTGCGACAGTATAAAATTATTTTTTGAATAATTTACTATAGAATAGGCAATCCCTGGCGCAATTAAAATTTGCGACAGTATAAAATTATTTTTTGAATAATTTACTATAGAAAAGGCAATCCCTGGCGCACTTAAAATTTGCGACAGTAGAAAATTATTTTTTGAATAATTTACTATAGAAAAGGCAATCCCTGGCGCAATTAAAATTTGCGACAGTAGAAAATTATTTTTTGAATAATTTACTATAGAAAAGGCAATCCCTGGCGCAATTAAAATTTGCGACAGTAGAAAATTATTTTTTGAATAATTTACTATAGAAAAGGCAATCCCTGGCGCAATTAAAATTTGCGACAGTAGAAAATTATTTTTTGAATAATTTACTTTAGAAAAGGCAATCCCTGGCGTAATTAAAATTTGCGACAGTATAAAATTATTTTTTGAATAATTTACTATAGAAAAGGCAATCCCTGGCGTAATTAAAATTTGCGACAGTTGAAAATTATTTTTTGAATAATTTACTATAGAAAAGGCAATCCCTGGCGTAATTAAAATTTGCGACAGTAAAAAATTATTTTTTGAATAATTTACTATAGAAAAGGCTATCCCTGGGATATTTAAAATTTGCGATAGTTGAAAATTATTTTTTGAATAATTTACTATAGAAAAGGCAATCCCTGGCGTAATTAAAATTTGCGACAGTTGAAAATTATTTTTTGAATAATTTACTATAGAAAAGGCAATCCCTGGCGTAATTAAAATTTGCGA
>CAWVNZ010002893.1:0-31324 GCA_963930735.1 Dioctria linearis
TACCGGCGCGGCGTGAGCTAAAGCTAGAGAACAGTACAAGGAGTCCTGCGGGATGCGGCGACAACGAGCGTCATCTCGTTAGCTTTCTATACATAGGAAAGAGCTTGAAGGTGAGAGTACAAGTTTACATTAAGAAAGCAAAAAGAAAACCTTACAGAAAATCCAAGGACACCAAGCAGTGTTAGCCGCCATTCTCATCGCGAGAAGTTGAACGCAACTTGTTTGTCCACCATTTGAATTGATTGCGCCATTTATGTGTGTTTCATGTTTTTTTTCGTTCCTTTTTTTATTTATTTTTTTTTATTTTTTTTTTTTGCCCCAACGACAGCAACAATCACCACGAGATGTATTATACAAGGAGCGCTGAGCGAGGGTGATTTGGTGGAGAGGGTGGCGCGACGAGGTATTTCGTTGATTTTCATATAAATCGAATTTCCTTAATTTTATTCCCTCAGTCATCATCGTCGTTGTCGTTAAGCGGGATGAGGGATGATTCAAAGAATTCACGTAGATAGGCCAAAAACGACTTATTTACGGCCTCGTAAAGAGCCTGCAAACGTAAAAAATGTGCGTAGCCCACAGGCGATATACGAAAACACGCACTCAAACGAACGAACAAGACGGAACACTTTGAAGTTCGGGAGGGAAAAGGTGTGGCTTAACGCAACCCTCATCTTACCCGTAGCTAGCTGTCAGAATCAGGATAACTTGGCGTGCATAGGGAGAAAGAAAAGTAAAAAAAAGAAAACAAAAAATGGAAGAACGAAAAAAATCGACACAATCCCCTTGTTACACTATTCCTCCCTTTTGCTGCTTCATGTCACCCCTCCTTAGTGCGCCTGATGGTACCAGACAATGAACGCAAACAAACAAAATAGGGAGCATTACATTTTGGTATTGGGAAGGAGAAGGTACGAAAAACATAGCTAGTTCAGCTAGACACCACAAGGTGGACACCTTATCATTGGAATTACTTTCCGATGATGATGATGGTGATGACGTCACGGTTTTCTTATCTGAACTTTTCTAATTGAATTTTTTGAACAAGAAAAACTCCTGTCTGGACTTAAGACGTCTTATTGTTTTTGCCGTTGGCTGGCTCCCAAAGCTCCCCCTAAATGAAGAAATCTAATTACTGTAATGAGAGAATCTCCAGTCAGATTAGGGGGGAATTTGCGGTGGGATTTTTGGGAAGAAAATTTTAATTGGGGCGCTGCTCTTATGCGGGGAAATTAGGTTTTTCGCTTGAAGACCTCTCTGCCTGTAAATTAATTAATGGAAGGAAAACATTTTACGGTCGTGCTAAATTTTTGGATAATTTGGTGTAGCAGATATCATAATTAGCAATTAAAGAGGAGGTTAATTGGCGTGAAGTATCGGGGAGAGAAAATTTATAAGAGGGCTGGTAATTTCCTTTTGAATTGTTTACCCTTAGCCGGAATCTGTTGGTTAGTGGTAGCGGTGGTGGCGGGGGTGGTGATGAGATAACAGTGGATGTTTGCGGACGTGTTAAATGACATAGAAAAATTGAAAGGAAAATTTACAATGAGCGAATTGAAATTTGTTAAGTAATTACAGCTGCAGGAAATAATTATAAGAGTGTTAATAGTTTGTTAAGGATATTGTAATTTCATTTAGGTACATCTGTCATAATCCTTAATGGTTTTTCATTGCCTATACATAAATCTTGAGGTCAGAACTGGAATTATTATATGGATTGGATTGGTCTCAAATAAATAGGCTAATTGAGGATAACAATTTTTCCTATTGAAAGTGGAAACAAATCGTAGAATATATTTCATTTCATCACAACAGTCATAATGTATGCGCAAAAAACTTAAGCCCAATTTCTTCAGAGTATTTCATGCGAGTATTAATATATGCAGATTGAATGGCTTCCCTGCATGAAAGTGTTTTTATTTCACTAATTGATATACTCGTTATATTGAGTAGCATGACTGGATTCGCGGTAACCCAGTATAACAAATTAATATTCTCTACGCTGTAACAGCTTTATGTACTTCAATTCTACAAATGCCAAGATTAACCTGTAGCACGTCATTAATTAAGATTTTTTCGGCACCATAATTCTGCTAGGCGATTCGGGTGTATTGAAATATTCCCGCAGAAACCATTTTATTTGTACACTAATTTCTAACTTTATGTAGGAAGCTCGGTGAGTTTACACAACATATATGGAATTGTTTTCATGTGTCTTTCATATATTCAACTCCTATAGCAATTATTGGAGAACCTTACGCGTTCCGTATGTTTATATGTAGAAAGGCAGTGCGCTTAATGCCTCCCTTGATGAAGCGAATGACCTTAAAAATTATTCTCAAGAAAACAGCAGTATCAGAGGACATATTCATTTTTTACCATAGTTTACTTGAGATGACGCAAGTAGTTAGACTCATTCATCTACTGTCAGCGAGTCTACAATCTTGTAAGTCTAGAATCACGACTAATTATATGCATCTCCTATTTAATACTGCCAAACCTGAATATAAAGATGAACTATTCCTACTAACTTCGCCCACGTCCACTGTCTTCTTGGCATATTCCTCCTGTCATTTCGGTATACCTACCGCTACAGTAAATTGATTTTAGGAACAGAACCGGACGACTTTTATTTTGCCCTATTACATTAGCACCAGATGTAATGGATGCCGGTACATATCTATTAACCTTCCTTCACTAACACAAGAATTTTAAATTTGAACCTAAGTAGAGCTTTTCTATTAAATTTCTCTCGGCAGTTTCTGCATCTCCCATTAATTGATCTGTCTCACTTTTAAAAATTTGAATTTGAAGAAATAAATTTTCTGCGGAGGGCTACATGCACTTATTTAACCCTACCTGAGACAACTCCCGCTGCAGGTTATTAATTATAAATTCTTTTCAAGATTTATTACTGATAACTTTGTTTAGTTGAATTTAAAGTTAAAGAGCTTAGAAAAACTGATCAGGGTTTATATGAAAATTTTCTTATCTATTTGTATGTTGTCAGTGAACTTACAGTGCACACATGGATGAAAAGTTAACTGAAAATAAAAAATGAATCACTTAAATAAATATTTCCATATCTCGTTTAGCTTGCTGAATTCTTTATTTTGTCCCATATCGAAATCGAACTCACAATTTTATAGAATCGATCACAGTTAGAATAGAAGAGCTTTAGAAAACTCTGTAGTTTTACGATACTAAATTAAATTATTAAATACAAGAAAAAAACAACTACCTCGTCCGGGACTTGAAGCCGAGACCCTCGGTTTTCCGGGCTACTGGTCGATCCACTGAGAATCGTAAAAATAAAAAGTTTTATAAAATTTTTCTATTCTTACTATGTTACCAAAAATCATAAACTTAAACTTGCAGAAGACTTTCAAAGTTTAAACGAAATCCGACATAGAGTGTTAAAGACCTGAGAGGCCCCATACGTGTCACATATCACTGATAGGATCAGCACTAAAAGAGACTGTGTTTTCTGTAGCACAAGAAGGACAAGTCGTTACTTTTTTGAAAATGCAACAAGTAGTAGTCATAAGATTACGCAATAAAGCATTTTTTTTAATTTTGATTTCAAATTAGATCTGTTTACAACACGCTCATAATATTTGTCCAGAATATCGCGGAAATGTTGATGAAAACCAGCGACTATTATGACGTATGGTTTTTAAGAGATATTTATTTGATTAGCTTCGTGCTGACTTTAGCTAAATGTACAATTCATTTGTATTACATGAGAGTCGAAGATGCGACTCAGAACACAAACATTTTAGTACCACTTCGTTACCAGATTGAAGAGATGTTTACGTCTTGAATATCTGGCAACGAACTCAAACACATTACACTGACGATATTTTTGCTATAGTGACCCACCGTCTATGTCACTGTCCGGCACCCTCAGGAATACGTTACAGATTACTTGGCTCACACCTCCTGGACGAGTTACACGTTGCCGGCAAGGAGGGCTGGGGGCCAATACTGAAAGTTATAGGAGTGTCCGGTTGGGACCTATGAGCAGTCGCTCATGTGTCTGAAGGACGAACAATGGGTCTTGACTTGGCCACGTTCGAGGGCCCCTCGGGGTCCCAAACCTCTGTTTCAATCAATCGTCAGTGCAAGACGATGCTCCTGACTTTCGCTGGTGATAACATGTCACAATTTGTGGGTCTTCTCTTCGTTTTAGAACCGTAACTGGTACTGTGAGAAAGGAAAACTGGAGCGATGATGAGACCAGTTTTTAGAGCTCTATAATACTATAGGCAGACCTCGTGGGACTCTATAAGAGTATCGCGTAAATTTTGAGTTCGTTCGTTCGGCTGTCAATATTTAATAATTCGGTATCGGTACTAAATTGTAAAATTTGTATGTTCAAAATTCATTCATTTAGGAAATAATTTTTTATTAGATCATTTTGAAAATTTAGAATTCTGGAACTGCCTCTTACACAATTGTCAAAATTGGGACTACTAAGATCTTTTCTATACTTTTGACGATTTTCAAAATTCTTGGGTCCGTTTTTAGATAGATAATTTTGTCTCATTTGTTTTACTTTTTGTGTCATTTTGATTTAGTTTTGTGCTTTTACTGATCATTGTCCCTATTGGCTCCTTTATCATTTTAGATAAGTTATCGTCTTTTTACCTTTATTGAGCCTTTTACTATTAGATAAACCAACAATAACAGAATCTATTCACATAAAAAAATTATTATTATAATTGCGATTGCTCAATAAGGAAAATCTTTGCTCCTAGTGTGATTTCTAATCATCACCAGTATAGTAGCTTTCTTAAAGTTATTACTAAAGTACTTACCAAATAATCGTCATTAACAAAATTATTGTAACCTAAATATTGTTTTTGTAATCTTAATCGCATAAATATTTCAGTGAAACTTACATTACATAATTATTATTAGTAATTTTGGGTGTATAGCCAATGCTAAAATACGATGATATCTCACAACTCATAACGACAAAATTTGGCTTTTCTCTCGAAGTTGGTTTTTGGAATTGAAAGCACAAATTTTATATCATAAGCAAATAATTAATAATTAACAATTTCCGTTTAGTTAACCAATTTTTGTTAAAATTATTGAATTTATCTAATTAAATATTACACACGAGTTCTTTAGGACCATAATAGTCGACATCTCTGCTTTTTTTCTAACATATGTGTGCAAAGTGTTCCGGATAAAAGTATAATAAAATATGCTACGATTTATCTATTTATTAATTGAGAAAAAGTTGTGTAGGTAGTTCTACAGGTACAGCTTACTTTCAGAACTACAGGTAATTACAGCTTTAATAGGAAACCTTTGAACACCTCTGACAGCCAAAGTTTCATATAAGTTATAAATATTTGTTCCACAAAATTAGTAGCAATTTTGAAAAAAGATTATTTATCTCAGGATAAAATTCATGAAGAGCTTCTTTTAATACTACTCAAGTTTGAGTGTTTGTATTTCAGAGGATTTTCAATATACTTTTGAAAACTTTATCAATCTATCTCTAACCGATTATATACAGTAATAGAAAGTCTTTCGCGACATAATGCATATGAATTAAATTAAATACATGCATAACGAACTGCTGTATGTCCTGCAATTGGTATAGAATGCGGCATTGCATTATATGTACGTAGTAGCGATCTGATCAGAGTATGATGTGTGCAGCTCTGAGCTCACCCACTCTGCTTTAGGATTAGCATCTGATGGTAGAGATTAGAAAATCTGCCTACGGTAGACACTTGAAGAAAAAAATCAGAAACCGAGCCATACTGAAGTGTATTGAGTTTTCTGGTAACACGAAACTCTTGCTTCATTTTCTTCTTTTGCATTTCACTGCGGGTTTATACAGAGATCTAATTCACTTAGAATTAATCCGATTTTTTCTATTGCTCCATATTTTTCTTATTTTTTCTAGTCCCCTAACTTTTTTTACCATTTTTCTATTTTCATTTGTTTTTCGAGTTACTAAATTTTGTTTGTTTGAGACCTGTAGATAAGTCAAACAAAAAGTTGATACTTTGCCACCCTAAATAATAAAAGATTGTGGAATAGAAAAATTTTGTTTCACTGGAGAATCCCAGAGTAACTTGCTTGAATAAATATTTGTAGATATCAGCGAATCTATTAAAGAATATTTACGCTATTTCATTTACTTCAATAAAAAAAATGTTTGTTTTATAAATATCTTAATTCATTGCCCGAAAATCCTCATAGAAATTTTGCCAGTTTTTTTTTTTTTTTTTTTTTTTTTTTTTGGTTTATGTTGAAATCTTTCCTTCATATAATCGAAAGTTTCTATACAAATTCTCATATCTCGGAAGAATTTATAAGGATCAGTCCGTAAATTTTCATATACATGATGGAATTTCCCAAATTCCAGAAGTTTCATATTTACCGCGTGGCAAGTAAAACAGCGGAAAGTACACTTATGTGAAAAATGCAATATAGCTGCATTACTTGACCAATACAAAATTACTTCTTTAGAATCTGATGACATAATTTATGCTCTCATCTCGCGATTTACCAAGAAACTGAACGCCTTGTTGTGAATACTAAACCTCGAGATGTATCTTCACCGCACCTCGCTTAACTGCCTAGTCTCGCCTGGCTTGGCATGGCCTCGCCTCGTTGTCCCTATACCTCAAGAAATGATTGCTGTGGTACTCCATAAAACAGTGGAGGTTTATTTGAATACTTCCTACCCACTTTTATTAGTTTTTGTCCATTACTCAAGAATTAGTGATTTTATTAATCGGATTAGGTCAAATGACTGACAACAGACAAAGCGTTTTCAAATTAACGAAACTCGAGCACACCGACCGCATCATTTGTGGGCTCGAAGTTTTCTCAATTGAGCTATAACATAACTATGTTTAGGGTAGAATACTACGCTGCTAATAAGTCAACATGTTGTTGTCTTTCACGAATTCATATATTTACATAAACATATGTTTCTTAAGAACTTTGGGAAGAAAGCAAATTCTGCTAATTTCAAGAAAATCAGAGATGAGTAACTACGATGATTTTTTATAGTTAAGTAAGATTGTGATTGTTTTCCATCTTGCTGGAAATAACGGTAATGACACAAATCACAAATATATCACATATATGAGTAACAAAACTAGACGCCATACTATTACGATCTTAAGCATTTAACTTGATAGTACCTACTGAAAGCGCTCAGTAGTTCTGTTAAATGTACACAACGAAATGCAAATGAATTGAGGTTTTGATGATAGTAGTTTGCATTCAAATAATCTCAATATTGTCCCATCTATTAGTTAAAGGGAAGGGATTAAATTTTATTTATTTCTCCACACATATTTACTTCCGGTGTCTACATCCATTCGTCAATTGCGATGGCTAAAGTCTAAGAAGTTAGGGGGGTCCTTATGCAGTACGGCTATGCGACTTCTGTGTAAGGGGTCCTGTATAGTATTGCTACGCGACTCCTCTTAGCACTTCTTTATCATTTTAGGAAATTTGTATATCGCCTCAGATGAAACTCAATGTTGTTTTTTTTTTTTAAATAATCCTATTTTACATAAAAAGTGCGTTGAGGTGTGATTTTAAACTCTAAATAATCTTTTGTATTTTTTACTTTTTACAGGTTCTTACTTATTTTTATCTTTTATTTAGTAAAACTTCCGACTCTCGCTATCTATTATTCAAGACTGTCATAATACAAAATTCTTTTCAAAACAATTCATATATCTGGCCTAGTTTAAAATCTATCTTTGCATACGTACGGCAATTACAACGAAATGATTTCTTAACGAATAATTTAGTTGTGGAGTAGTGCCAGAGTAATCGGAAAACAAAATATTCATAATTGCGCGAGATATATATACCAGTCGCCACAAAGTTTAGGTCAGGAGATCATGTAATCTATCAATATCTATCATGTAATGTCCAATACATATCCATCTGTGACCACACTCGTGTTTTAAAACTTTGCCTAACAAAATCTGCATATATAATAATCCTTAGTCTACCACTCATATCACTAAAAGGTTTTAGTAGCAGTAATTAAAATATTTGCATTAGCAGAGATCTAAAGTGAGAGTGACTATTTCCATAAACTTTACCCATTTCGGACTTCTCAAGGTAGAAAAGTAATTTCAAAAGAATATAAAAACTAGCCCCTCTTAAAGAATCTTATAAAACATTACGTAAATTATCTACTTCCGTATTACATATTTACAGATAAGGGACGGCAATAGTCCAAAAACACCAAATTAGCATTCCCTGAGGAGGGATCAAGAATTTTCCCACAGTCAGGTAGTTGCCTTCCGGAAAAGGTGTTTATTCCTGGACCAACAAGCAAACACCACATTAAAAGAGCCTCAAAAGGATTTGGGAATGTTGAATGATTTGCAACAGTTGAATTTTTGCATGCCGAAAGGGAAAGGATTAGGGTTGCCCATGTGCAGTCAGCACAATAATAACAAGGGCTGTTTATGGTAATTTGCGAGGTGTAAAATGTGCATTGTTGCAGATTTCATAACTGCCTGCGGATTCTATACTGTAAAGGGTCCTTTTAAATTCTATTAGTTCAGGACAATGCAATTTGCGCTAGATAAACATGTGCGCTGTTATTGACTTTTATGTTTGTTTGTGTCTTTCGCTTTCCAACAGAATGCACGACTGAATCAAATAATAAAAATGATTTGCATAAAACTGTTTTGAATTTTTATTTGTTGTTATGTCCTTAATGTAGGTAATTAGATTTGGTCGATTTCATGTTATTCTATTTCCTAATAAATTTTTGGAATTTTTGTGTAGCAAGCCAACAGGTAGGTGTGTTAGTAGTAAAGTCGATGCATTAAAGAAGCTTGCTTTGATTTTTGACCAAAGGAAAACCGAAGGAGATAGGCTGGTAAATGTAAAAAATAGTTTGTGGTCCGTTGTTGCTCTCTCTCTTACTAGGACTTAAATACTATATCTAGGAAAGATTCATTAGCGTAAGTTGTAGTATGGCTGGTCAGTTCAAAGCATTAGAGAAGAAGAAAGATAATGCATGCTAACTTAATGGGCTTTTGGCAGACTAGTAGGTAGTCACTTTATATGGTTATGATCGTGAGTGACTCAAAAAGCTATTCATTTTCAAATAGTGCCCCCCACTACTTGGGAGGCAATATTGGCGTTGGTCTATATAAAAATAATATCCGCTAGAGTCCCTATAGTTAGCGGATATACTATTCCTAGCAAGAGTTCTCTAGAGTGTCATGCGAAGAAGGTAGAAGTGTTGGGAGCGATGGAGCTCTGTTCCTACTAAAGTGGCCCAACGAGATAGTTACCCTTGCATGTATAAATAGGTTACCAGCGAATTCCTGAAATAGCACGAAAATAGGTTCCTCAGAAAAAAGAGACCTGAAACAACCGGAAAAGAAAAGTGATAGGAAAAATACATGATTGGGGTCAATCACTACTTCCACAAAAATAAGAGAATCGATAAGTAAAACCGTATGGCTTGCCTTATAGTTCAAAATCATACTCAACACAGTAGGGCGACTTCTGGCATCCACTAGAAAGCTCATCTGCTCGTATCGGAAGAGTGAGGGATACTTCCGAAAACATCCGTCGAAACGATGGAACTATATCTGCGTCTGCTTGGAATTTTTGGAATTTTAGCTAACTGCGATTCATTTAAACACTATTTTATTCGAAAAACAAGCCATCTGGGTTTTTTTTGCATCATAGATTTAAGCCTAACTTCACTCGTTTCAAAAACGTGTTCACAATGACTTTCTTGGCACTTTTTCTTAAGCATCGAAAACTTTTAATAAATACCTAAAGATAAAAATCTTCCGCCATTACAAGTATTCTTTTCCATAAATCCCCTTTTTAAGCTATTTTCGCTGAACAATCTTAAGAAGAAATTTTAAAATGCAAAAAGGGTTGCACCTATGTCTGATACCTACAGAGATCATTCCATTTTAAGTTCGATATTAAAAACTAATATCGATGAAGTCTTTTTTGAAGATACGAGCTCTGTTAAATTCCAAAATTTTTAGTTTATTGAGCCATTACTTAAAAGCGGTTAGAAAGTGGGGAAAAGCTACGGACCGTTGGATAAACCAGGATTTACATTATGATGACATGGATTTTTTTCAGAAATGGTGAGGGAGATAGTTTATTGAAATTTAAATGCTGCGGAAGCAATCATTGCAATACCTCACATGTACAGTCCCCTCTACTTTTTATGGCAAAACTCTTAAATTGTCAAACTGTCTAATTGGAAATTGTCAAGATTTTAATCGTTTTTTCGTAGATATTCAAAGACGGATCATGAAAAGAAGTATAATTTTACAATTTCTAAAATATTGTATGAAAGCACGAAGGAGTTCGAAGCAAAGGATGAGATTATAGTGTTTTAGTTTCAGTAAATTCATTGTTATTTGCAATCCTAATTTGTCAATTTCGAGTACTGGAGCTGCCATATTGCTGTTTTGTTACTATAATTTTATGGCATATACATATTTGAAAGGTATAATTATTTGTCGAAATAAACAAAAGTAAGGTTTGAGTTTGTAATTAAATATTACGAAATAGAAAGTTATTAAATATTTCTTTATAGAAAAAATTGAAGTTATTTCTGAGGTAGTTTTCTGTCCACAAGAGAGTAGTGTGTTCAGAGATTGACTGCAGTGGTCCTTTTCGTTTATAATTTGCTAGAATTATTCCACCTTTGAGATAATCCGTCATGTAAACACGAACCGGGTTGGAATTCTCTTCACCGGTGTTAGTTCGGTAGTGGAGTGGAATTATTTTCATGTGAGCACTTCAGTGAACTTTTTGTTTATTATATGAAATAAATATTAAATAACAATTTCGTAATCGTACAAAATGATGATTGCAGAACTGAATTACAGTACCACCTGATATTTTGCGAGAAATTTTTTCGATATAATCTCATCCTTTGCTTCGAACTCCTTCGTGCTTTCATGCAATATTTTAGAAATTGTAAAATTATACTTCTTTTCATGATCCGTCTTTGAATATCTACGAAAAAACGATTAAAAACTTGACAATTTCCAAGTGGACAGTTTGACAATTTAAGAGTTTTGCCATAAAAAGTAGAGGGGACTGTACGTGTGAGGTATTACGATGATTGCTTCCGCAGCATTTAAATTTCAGTAAATTTCTGTAAAAATTGGATGTCATCATAATGTAAATCCTGCTTTACTCCAATGAATATGCATTATATGCAGGGCCGGATTTAGATTTGATAAAGCCCTAAGCTATTTGAGATATGGGGCCCTTTTTAAGTACAGATATTATATGTCAGTGTCAAATATGGTTTTCGGATACCTAGAGGGTTAAACTGAAATACAACTAAGAAATATATAAATAGTGAAATAATAAATCTTTAACTTAAAATCATTTTTATTCATAACAAACTTAAAAGCAAACTCTGGTAAAAAGAATCAAAAGTGCTTTTAAAAGGTACAATTTACAACGTCCTATTATCTTAATCTCTTGAAGCATGCTATTAGGATTAAAATATTTTCTTTCTTACCTTTGCCAGAGCGTAGTTTGTCACTTTTTATGCATATGAGACTGAGGGAACATAATTAAATTGAGTAATTGTTGTTCTAAATTCATTTTTTATCAAAATATTGTAAAAAAAATTAAATGCGGTAGAAAATATGCTTGCGTTAGTTAGGATATGTACATAGTTGTGTAAAATGTACTTATGTGAAATTTAACTGTGCAAAATGCACTTACCTGAAATTTAACTCCAGTAAGGAGACACAAAAAAACCACTTTCGAAAATAATGTCAACAATCAAATTATCAAAGAAACACACTGTAAATAGGAAATAAATGGTCAGAAATATTGTATCGTCTGTCGGCACACTCGAATTACAAAAAGGCAGCCCGGCAACGCATCTTCGAGTGTAGCGAAGCAATACAGGGGAATCCCCATGTTTATATTCAAAGTTCTTCGAAAAGCCGCGTGCTAAAAAAATTGGGTAAAAAGTATGGGACGTTTCGGACGTGTGGCATTGGGACAAAGAATGCTGCAATATATTTAAGTATATATAGCAATTGCTCACTCGGACAATTTCTTTTGGGGGGCTCCCAAGAAAGCAGAGGCCCTATGCTATTGTTTGTGTAGCTTATAAATAAATCCTGCACTGATTATATGTATTATGTATATCAAATTTTAAATATTATGTTGTTCATTGGATTTATTAAATATGAAATAAACATTTTTTATGTCCCCACACCTAACAAAGCGTAGATTTTATAGGAAGGAAGGTGCCAAAACAATCGTTGATCAAGAAACTTTAAGAAGCTATACCAGTCTGAGATTTTCAAAAAAAATTTCCTAGATTAATTGATTATGCTTTTACGAATATTTTAAGCATTTACCCCTTTTCAAAATTCTAATATTTCTGAATTTATAGCAATAAGGTTGTGAATGCGGCAAAGAGTTCCTATTTTTCTTTTGCATTTTCTCAAATCTGCGTTTTTCAAACAAGATATGTGAACAAGATACCGCCAGATCTACTCCCCCAATTTTGATGAAATTTAAACCACAAATTAAATATGTAGAAAAGCCCAGACTGTGTGTAACTAGTTCCAGTCTCAGCATGTTTATTTGTTTAAATCAAACATATGAATAAAACTTAGCATATATTAAAAACATATAAAAAATCTAGAATTGGTTTAACACCAATTCTTATGATACCCTAGCTGGATGAATACCCGTATGTCATTTTGTATGGTCACCCATCTGTGCAGGTTTAATTTTTGAAGTGGTTTTTCGAATATATCTCTAGAACGGTTCGTCAGACAGTTAAAATGATGGTAAGCAATTTTATCGGAATTCATTTTCTAAAGAACTTTTCAGTACATTAAAACTGTGTTGGACTGATCGTTTTCAGAGGATACGTAAAAATCCAGTAAAAATCCTAAACTTTTATATAGATTAGTGTTGCCCGATATAGTGCATTTTTAAGATTATATATACTATTTTTATCAAAACAGCATGTACCAAATTTCAGCGCTCTACGTTGATGTGTTGTCAGGTGGTGTCCAAATATGTAGTGAAAATCGAAATTTTTCTATGGCAACCCGACGAAGAAGTTATCCGATTTGTCTTATTTTCCAACTTAATGTTGTTTCTTTTTAAAGCCCACGTGCAAAATTTCAGCTCTCTAAGTACATGAGTTCTCGAGTTATCGTGAGGGCGAACAAATGGACAGACAGACGGACGGACGGACAAACAGACCTGCAAAAATCAAAATTACTTTTAATTTTATGCGTGAGTGTCCAATCTATTTTGCTATACCATCATTATTTCTAGCTGTTACGAACGGAATGACAAACTAAATATGTCCTATGATTTCATCTAGGGAATAAAAATAAATAAAAAATTTAAAAAAGTAAAAAAAATAACAAAAAGTAAAGGAAAAATAAAAGAAAATTAAAATTATTAAAATAAATTAAAAAAAATTAAAAAAATTAATAAAATGTAAAAACAATTTTTAAACTTAACAGAGAATCCCGTTCTTAGAACAAGCAACTATTATCTAAGATCGAGCGCACATTTTTATAAATTTTTAAACTCAAAATTTCGATAAAAAACAGTCTTGTTTTTCAACAGTTGTCATTTCTATAAAACACATCCTATTTTTTTTATTCTATATCTTAGCTATTACCTTTCTAAATGAGAAATTTCTTTCTAGACAATGCCTTAGAGAGAGAAAAAATCCATTATATGCAAGGATTATCAAAATATGGTCTTACTTGGCGGCTCATATATTCGTCACATTTCATGTTTTTTTTTCAAATTATTCATAAAACTACTATGTCCTTATATGTGTAAAATAAAAATAATTTTATATATTTAATAGCTGCGAAAAATTTTATTGTTTTACTCAATTTTGTGAGCGCAAACGAATCGATTGGTATACTCTATGTCTCCATTCTACTTAATATCCGAACACATAGACTTAAAAGTTCAATTCAACTGTGATTTAATAGTTTTTAGTTTGATGAAGTACGCATTGTAGGGAAGGGAGGAAAAGCGGAAAGAAATGCATGTCAAAGGCAATAAAGTACTTAATTTTCCCAAACTTTGGATGGAAGTCTCAAATTAACAGCGTATGAACCGGCAAGCGTATACTAACAAGAGAAAACTCTTCTTACAAGGCAATAAAAAACTGCTGTTATCACTTACTTTTAATTAGAATGACAAAACCAGAAAACTTAAAAATCATTCTGCTAACAAAATGAAAATAATATTATCTGCGATTAGTTAAAAAAAAGGGTATAGCTAAAAATCATCAAAATTCTTAAATACAGCGTGGATCATATATAATATATACCTGTATAACAATTCGATATTTTTTACATTAATATTTGCAATAAAGTGTGTGTATATCGTGGAATTACTGTTACATAAAAGAAATTTACCGAGCCTATATATTATTAAAAAAACCTAAAACTTAAACATAGCTAATTAATGAAATTTTAATATAATTGCATGTAGAATTAAACACACATTTCTACCGTCTTCTGCATAAATTTACGACACAAGGAGGGATAAAGAGTGAATTGAATTATTATTTACTCCCCACTTTCTTTCACTTCATTCTGAGATTTTCTAAAAAGGCGAAACGGATTTTACAGGTCACATTTCAAAATTGAAATATCTTCTAAAATTTTGGCGTTGGCAGTTAAAAATGCAAAATCGTTTTCTCAAAATTGTATATCCATAAATTTGTTGTGTTAACTAAATTAAGATGACGTTCCCAATATTTCGTGTGGTAACTTTAATTAGTTTTGTAACACAAAGCAACAATTTCAGGCTTTTATCATAAATTATTATTATTTTTTTATTATTTCATTTCATCAAAGCAATGTACATTAAGAGTATACCTTTTTAGAGTATATGCTCTAAGTTACGAGCTATTAACTAATAATTTATTAATACCCAAAACTATAGCATTAAAGTAGAAAAGAATCAAAAATGAGAAAATAAGCAAACTAAATAACAAAATATAAAAAACTTCATGTAAATATATAATAATTTATCAATTATAGATAATATGTGGGAATATAGTAATAAGAAAACAAAAAAGAATAAAATAAAAAGGAAAAAAAGAAAATCAAAAAGATAAAAGAGTGATAAGTAGTGGTAGAAATTAAACACTAGTAAGTAAAATTAATGAAAATACTACGTTTAAAGCTGTCAAAGGTGCCCGAACATATGGAAATCTTCAGATTGACTGGTAAAGAGTCCCTAATACTGATTGCTTGAACGAAAAATTGTCGATCACTCATTAGAAATCTGCTGCGAGATGCAATACATGCAAAGGTATTGAGTGTAAAATGAACCACTACACCCTTACTCGACAGTGTGTTAAAAGAAACGTGTTTGATTAATGAAAAGTGTAAACATTTTCCCCTCAGAAAAATCCAATTATATTTTTCTCTGCCACACCCATGCTCAATTTCCTTAAGCTATATGCTTTCTATATCTTTCTTTCAAAATTTGTATTCATTTTTTATTATATTTCATTTTCTCAAATAACGTCCTACTCTAGTGAGTAATCTCTTTCAATTGAACAGCTGTTCAAGAGATTTCTACGATCGCGGGTTTTGAAGCGATCAGTGGTTTTGTTTATTTAGGTAACTACGTTTTTTGTAACCGACTAACTTTTTATACCATAGATTAATTAAATCTATAGGGTATATACTAAGTTTGTCATTCCGTTTGCAACGTACAGATTTCATGATGGTAGAGCACGCATAATATTAAAAGTTACTTTGATTTTTGCATGTATGTCCGTCCGTCCGTCCGTCTGTCTATCTGACTGTGCGCACGATAACTCAAGAACACGTCTTCTTAGAGAGCTGAAATTTTGTACATGAACTTTGCAAAAAAATAAAATAAAATTAAGTTCGAAAATGAGACAAATCGGGCAACTCCCTCGTGTGGTTGCCATACAAAAATTTCGTTTTGCACTATATCTTTGGACACTTCCTGAGAACGCGCAGACATCGACAGCTGAAGTTTGGTACTTGGAGTTTTCGTAGGAATAGCAAAAAAAAATTTCAAAAATGAACTAAATCGGGCAATCCCTAACTGGTATTGCCATATCAAAATATAGGTTTTTTACGTAAGCCTATTGTGAAAACGATCAGGCTTAGACATTTTTATTGTACTAAAAATGTCTTCAGAATACGAAATCCTATAAATCCAATAAAATCGTCCGACGAACCGTTCGAGAAATATATGCGCAAAACTACTTCACAGAGAGGTGACCATACGATATATCATACGGGCTTTCATCTAGGGTACCTATCATAAGAATTTGTCTTAGATCAATTCTAGCTTTTTGACTTGTTTTAAATTATTTTTAGTTTAATTTAGTTTTATTTTATTGATAAAATAACTTTTTTTTTTAATTATCCGAAATTGTGAAAAAATTGGTAAAGGTCGGCAGACTTAACAATTTTATTATTTTATTAAGAAAGATATATTCATAAAAAATTTCTGCTCATCTTCTTCTTCTATAACTTTATATATTTGTTCTTCTTAACTCGGTAAGGCTTTTGTTTTGAAATTTTTAAACAGTTCTCTAACATACAGATGAAAGTAATTATTGACCCGTTGATTCTCTATCATCAGTATATCCTGCATTGAAGAAGAGAGTGAAACTGTTGAAGGCTAGATATATTTTTATATGCCCTTCTGCTCTGTGCTGCAGACATCCTTGTCCAAATGGTGAAGAAAATTATGAAGCATAAAATTTTCACAAAAAAAATAAATAAATAAAAAATAAACAGAATCGGGTCAGATCTTAACAAAAACCACAGTTATGTCAAATAAATATCAAAAGTCATAACTTTATCCTCCTATTACAAGATGTTTTGAATATTAAGAAGGAGAACTACCTGCTCGTAACACATCTAAATTAAATTTTTTATTATACTCTTAATCCCAACTCTTTCCTATCAACGATTTTACTTTCTTTATCTCATGCTTTCATCTCAAGTCCCCGAAATACTACATCAAAAGATTTTTGTTCTTTTTTTCTACAGTTATACATTTTTTCGTAGTTGAATAACGACTGTTTCTTAAGGAGCATATGCCACTCTATATCGATAAAAAGAGTTAACCATGAAACTAAGTTTTTATGACATCTTAACCACTCATAAGGGTTAACGTGCTGACAACATGTGTGTCCCCAAACCATTCAACATCCGTCTGACAAATGAAATAAATTCGATTTTAATGAAATATCTCGAAAGTCATTTCTCCATCATATGAAAAGGGAATCAGGGAAAAGTCCCGGACTAGACCGGAAAAATGTCTCAAGCGTGCCGTCAAATGTCCTTTTAATTTGAATTATATAAAGCGGACGTTTCCTGTTAATGTCGGCCTACCTACAGTCAACGTATAATTATTTTGCCATTAAGTTTTATAGTTGAGTTTTCTATATGCACGGACCTTATGAGGCTCCTCCACATGTTCGGACATGCAGTCACTTGTTGGTTGACGCAAGTAAATTATTAAGCAAATGTATGTTCGGCTATAAAGATATCTACATTTATTTTATATATGCATGTAAAAAGGATTCATCTCCTTTCATTACTTTCACATGTCCTTGGTAAAATGTTGAGTTCTAAGGATTCACTTGCTCTAAAAAGGAGTGACAACCAAAAGTGCTTTGAAATTTATAATTTCCTGTGTTCATATTTGCCTCATCACTGCTAGAGTAGAGTTTTTAGATTCTGGCCCAAATCACAGCAGAGGACGTGATATAAATTTTTACATTTTTAATGAAAACAGTTTTTTTTTTATGTTATTCCAGATTGTGAGGATTCAATTAAATTTTATTCTACTGCCAAGAAGATAGAAGACAGCTGGCATTGCTCGGTAGGTTTTCATATTTTAATTTATGCAGGTTATAGCGTTGCTCCTAGTTCAGGATGCATATCCTTTTTGTATCCTTATGTTATATGTATGTATGTATGCAGAGAATTTCTCATGAGAGCCGTTTGTACCCCTTTTGTTCAGGTTAGCAACTCGACTTTGCACCTTTGTTGGACGTGTCATGTTTATACTTCATTTTCAGGGGATGAAAGTGACATTGCTATTGTAATTTTAATTAGATTTAATTTTAATTCAGTTTCCTCCTCGTCTATTTCATTTTATGTATTTTAGTTTCAGTTCCTTTCCATGATGCTCATCACGGCAAATTAGTTTCCCATGATATGGAAGACTAGGAAGAAAGAAATACAACATTTGAGATTTAGTTTTAGTTTGTTGTCACATTTGAACGGAAGTGCGGCGGTATTGATTAACGGTCATGTTTAGTCAAAATATATTTTTCGTGACATATTAATTAAAATTTTCTTTTTTTCAAGTTTTTTGATCGCATCGTTATCGGATACAATTATTCTTTTGTATACAAAAGTTTTCGGACTATCACGCTAAACGATATAATTTCTGAACAAAAATTGAACGTACCTACTGTGATCAGTTTTTCAACGGTTAACCTGAAATATTTATTAATGAGAAATGATAGTTATTATTTATTTTAAAATTCGTTCTTGTCATAATACTTGCTATGGCAATTTATATTTATTTTAAAATTTATCTAAAACCGCTAATCGAATAATTTATAATCAAACGTTAGACGAAATCGTGTCATATTCGAAATTTTTTTTTATTCTTCTTTAAAATTTCAAAAATTACGACATTCAAATTTCATGGTTCATCAGCAATGTTTCCATTTGTTGCGTTAAATTTGTCGGATACTTTACAAAACTTCTTAATTTACTGCAAATTGGCAATTTCATTGAAATATATAATTACTTTGAAAAAATTATAACCCATGTGTGACGTAGCACTGAGATAGGCATTTCTCGAAAAATCCAAAGCTCAAGCTGGATTGGTCTCTGAAATGTAGTTGAATGAGAATGCCAGCACTCTTTTTCTGGGTATAATGTGTGTTGTGGCCGTTAATGTGAGAGATTCTTCGAAAATGCACATTGTTAACTGCTCAGATTCTAGTAACAGGCTTAAATTTATGTGCATGAAAATGAGCTTAAAAGTTTTGACAAAAATATAATGCTGCTAAACTTCAAACACCCTCTCAAAACTGTTAGTACAATACAAAACTGGAATGTGAAAAAATTGCTATGTTAATACTTGACGTCCGTTCCAAATAGATCTGTTTTTAACGGCCCCACCGATGTAGTCTGCCTTAAGGTCGATGCACACCTCCCGGCATAGCACGGATCGGCACAGAAAAGCAAAATATTTTTATATGAATCCAAGTGAGCTAATTCACATCAACCGGCACCGGCAGATACCGACACGAAACGGTAACTTCATTGCTGCCGGTCGCTCTCGATGGCTAGAAACTAGACTGGCATTTGTCGGTTGCTGGTCTAGTTGCGAAATTAACATGGGTTCCCTCTTCTACAGTTTTCTCGCGATACCTGCCTTAACTGAAAGTTTCCTTTCCGTTTTATGTCATTATATGTAAACGAAAAATGCCGGTGCCGGTCGATGTGTGTGCATCGACGTTTATGAATCAAGTTAATTCATTCGATAATTTTGACCACGATTTCATCCACAGTAATATGATTTATAGCGACATTTGCAATGAAGACATGGTTTTGCATTGGAAAAATATATAATAATTACTTTCATACCGGAAAATCTTGTGTATTATTTACATTACAAGAATATTCCTATGATCTAGAGAGTGTAGCTTGGGTTGCTTTTATTTGCGAAAGATTAAGATAGGCTAATATTGGAAATAGATGTATTGTGTCGTTGCTGCTGAGACTGCTGCTAATCGAAGTCATTTCGAATGTTATCAGAATAGGGTTAACTGTAACGGGAGCTGGATGTATACGGTAAGGAGGAACCCTTTCAGTTTTATTTTTGATCTCAATTATTGAAATAAAATTTTCTAATCGATTTATTTTCCTGCTTACACTTCCCACATTAACAGAGAGTGTGATTTGGCTGAAACAATGAAGGTAGCATTTCGTTTAGATGGATTGATTTATCTGAGATTTTTAATACACTTAATCCTTAAGTAGGCGCAATAGCAAAATCCACAAAAGTGGGCGCATAGACGTTAGCCTCGCAACCACTGCGACACGAAAGATCTATTGCGAGTCCCCGTTGCATTTACTCCCTTTCTAAGTTCAGACTGTTAATAAAGTCTAGAATCATTCTGGCATTGAGGCTCCACACGTTATTTGGTGGAGGAAGGGTATGTTCGAGGTGGAGAAGTCTCCGCCTGGTAAATACTTCGCAGTTGCAGAGCAAGTGCTCCGAGGTTTCGTGAGCATCCTGTCAGAAATGGCAGGATGAAGTCTCTGCCCAGCCCAGCTTGTTTAGGTGATACCTCACGGGACAATAGCCTCACAAGAGCTCAGTAATCATTTTGAGTTATGCCATTATAAGAAGTAGGAGTACTTTTGTTTTTCCGCCAGATAAGTCGATGAACTTTTTTTCCTGACGAAGTCCTTGTGGCCTTTCCCAATAGAGCGGTTTTTGTTTACTCTGCTTGTCATTTAGGGGAAACTCTGAGGTAACACTTTGAAGTGCCACAAAATGGCTTTGGTCCGACAAACTGAGTTTCCGCTTTTCTTTTGGCTAGGTCATCAACAATTTCATTGCCTTTGTGACCCGCATGTCAAGGTACCCACATGAGGATAACTTTGTTTCTCCTTGAGTTTTTCACATGATGTTGGTGCACGTGTTTAGTAACTCTCAGTTATAGAGCGATGTATGGCTTTGGAAAAAAAACAGTTATCATACTAATTTCAAATCTAGCAAGTGTACTGAAATGGCGATTGTACCCAATCCATTTTCTCTCCATTTTTAGTAGAACGAAATGAAAAATGCTTGTATTATCTGACTTATTTAAACCAAACAAGTAAAAAAGCTAGAATTGGTCTAAGACCAAATCTTATAATACCCTAATTGACAACTTGTATGTCACTACGTATTTGTACCCATTTGTGCAAGTTTGATTTTTGCAGTTGGGTTTCGCATATATTTCTAGAATGGTTCGTCAGACAGAAAAAATGATAATAAAAAATTTTCAAGGATTTGATATTCTGAAGAAGTTTTCAGTACATTAAGACCGTATAGGACTTATAGTTTTCACAGTATAATTAAAAATCTTAAATTTTTATATGACAACACCAAGATGGAGTTGCCGGCTTTAGTCCAATTTTGAAATTATATTTAATATTTTTATGAAAATACTATGTACAAAATTTCAGCTCTCGCCGTTGACGCTTTCTCAGGTAGTGTCCAAATATGCAGTGAAAAGTAAAATTTGTGTATGGCAACCCTACGCAGGAGTTACTCCGTTTGAACCATTTTCGAATTTTAAATTTTATAAAGACCATATGGAAAATTTCAGCTCTAAGTACACGCGTTCTCGAATTATCGTGCGTACGGACAAACGTTCATCAAAATAACTTTTAATTTTATGCATGAGTGTTTAATCCATTTTGCTCTACCATCGTTATTTCTAGGTGCTACAAATAGAATGACAAACTTGGTATACACTTTTGATTTCATCTAGTCTATGCAAATAATACTAATCTGCTTGCAGTCAGATTTTAGGTTACAACACAGTTATGAATCAAGTTTGGTGAAAATGGTCCTCTTTGTTTTCAGCAAGACGTTTGCTTTTCGAATTAAAATTTTACTCTGATTACAAATTTCTTTCTCTGCCATTGTAAATCTGTCAAAATCTTAAATAGAACTTAAAACTCTAAGCCGTGATAATTCTCAGGGCTGTAATTATAGACCGCTGGTCTTTTCTTTACATCTAAATGATCTACCGATGTCCATGAAGTATATCGTCGTTGATATTGCAATATGTGTCATGTCAGTTTTGACATACTTTACAGCAGAGATCAATAACAATTTTTTGCTGTAACGTTCGGATTATGGCAATAATTATTTTATATACTTTTCAATAATAATATTTTTGATGATTTCGTGATAAAAAATTTTCAATTTTCATAATGCTTTTATTAAAATGAAAAACTGACATAAAACGTATTAATAACAAATCGCCTTTCTCGATTTCTCAATTTTTTCTTGAGAATGTATATGTTAACCCGACAAGATTTTAAGTTATTATGCGACCCGAGGTTGCGCCCAGCGTAGTGTCCCGGACAGAGACATTGTAGACGTGTTCATTTGGCTTATAAATTGAGACTATCCTTTCTAGAGCTCAATGGATAATAATTACTATTTGTTAAGCAGCTGCGTCAACGTCTCTATACGTTCACTACCACAACAACGGGCCCAAAGGCAATCTTTGTCAGGGTATTTCTTAGATTTGGATTGGGGGTTTAATCCAACGGCTTTCATATCAAACTTCAGAATCTTTACCTTTTATGGTTTCCGAAATATTTTCCAAATTTTAATATTTTGCAAAAGCTTATGATGCTATATTTATATTTTTATTTGAAATATAAACAAGAGATTACTCTCAGTATTAGAAGATTAGGGATCAAAGAAAATTGTGGATCTGACAAACGCTAGACCGTTATTTTGTAAACTTTTCTTAAAACTTGACGAAAAGCCTACAGAAAACCTGCGCAAAATAATCAGTAGATACGAATAAAAACTCTAAAGGTAGTTCTACTGTACTGTGAGCGAAACTCCCATAAAATCACTGCCCTATTTCATAATAATTTTCTTGGTAGGTTTAAATTCGTCTCGAAATTGGGCAAAAAAAAATTCTGTCAGTTTTATCTACTGATATCTCTGATAATTTTAAAAAATCTGTAAGTTAAGTAGCTAGGTGCTTTAGTTGTGAGCACGTATGTCAGTTTGTTTTGAAATTCCCATAAAATTGGATGTAATCCACGTGACAAAGTTTACATTCTTTGAAAAAAAGTGATTTTTTCCCATTAATTTTCAATGGTAGTTTGTATTTTCTGGTAGGATTTTAATTAGGAATTAAGAAAATATTTAAACAGATCGCAAACCATTGTCTGAAACTTCTTACTACTTGGCAAATGAATGGAAAAAATGGGATTCATGATCATAATAGAAATCTTAATGATCATCAAAAAGGACTTATTTTGTCGACAGTCAGGAAGTAGTATGCCGCATAACTCCTTGTCTCTCTCAATTAACATTTCCTTAACGATTTGATTCCATTTTCGAGGGAGAAATGAAGCCTTTTATCGTGTCAATGGTATTTGAAACCGACAGGCCCATCTATATTAATTTCTTTTCGTCGCTAAAGACGGCTCGCGATCATTTTTCAGAACACGCAATTTTAAATGTACTTGCATGTTGAGCATGGTTTCTTATAGTATTTTTTTGTAAACCAAATTATTATTATTAGCCTTTAAAAGTTGTAATACACACGTGCGTTTTTACTGACTCAACACATTTACTGACTGTCTCAGGAACTTCTTCTAATATTTTTCTGTTGCTCTATTAAATTTGGTGGCCGATAGTAGTCTAAAATATTTTGATTGATTCGTGTTCCCAGGCTGGGTAAATTTTTCTTCAATGTAGTCAAGAATTCATTATATCTTACAATTTTAATCGACCATATATCTTTAGAATTCGTGTGCATTATTGGTGGATGAAGGCTGTCAGAACAAGTTATACCTGGACAGATAACCATTCATATTTTCTTGGAAATTCGGTGAAATTTTTTTTTCGGAATTTTTTAAATTATTATAGATATACCTACGCGGTAAAATTTTTTCTGTTCCGATCCTGATGATTAGTTTGAATCTCGATATTCATTTCAATCCTAGCACCCTTTCTTCGTTTTTACTTAAGGAGCACCACTAGTGTGGCGCTTAAAAAAAATGTTCTTTTCTCTTTTTTTGAATTTTTCGATAGTCCATACCACCAAAAATAACATACTAAAATTTCAAGTATATATCTCAAATATTTTTTGAACTAAAGCCTTCTAAAGAGCAGCTGTTCGTCAGTCAGAAACGTGCGTAAGGTAAGGGCCGTACCTGAGTTATTGTTCGGACTCTATCGGCATCGAAAATATTATAATAGTATTATTATGGACTCTACTATCAACCTCTAGGTATGGAGATATGTATACATAGGCATATGCCAGTTAAGCCTTTCGTACGTTGCCTGGAATATCTGGTTAGCTCTAGGTAAGATATTTATATATTTTTATCTTCTACCCTTTTTTCGCAAAATGACATTTTTCGAATTTGCTGCAGTTTTAACTCGAATATAAATCGTTCGATCAACTTGAATCTTATTTTAGCGTATTTAGTATTTGTTTCTTTACACCGTGAACCTCCAGTTTTTCGATCTGATAAAAAATGTTAATTTGCCAGGCAAAAACCATCAGATTTTAAGCGTAATTTGGAACTTTTTTTCAAAACTCCGCCATTTTGTTGGAATTTAATTTTTTTCACAATTTTGCTTCATGGTGCAAGCAATACCTTCTGGTTTAGCGGAATTTTTTGATTTTTTGATTTCCCGGACTCTGAAGGCGCAATTAGCGCAGCGGTGAGAAAGGTTTTTTTTGTGAGACCCGGGAGACGGCGCATAACTCGCTGAAAATTGAATATTTTCATACAAATTACTGTGTATATACAACATAGACACAAATGTATCTTTGAAATTTCAAAACATACAATACTTTTCTTTCAATAAATTCCCGAAATTCACCTGTATTTTGGCAGTCACAATAGTGGTGCTCCTTAAGCAAGTAGGTATATTATAAATTTTTCCACTGGGCGCAGGTAGACAGAAAATCCGAAACGGCCCAGGCAACTAAATTAACCCAACTTTCATGAATAATGTCACAAACACTGAAGAAAACTTACTTCTCGTTTTTGTCTAGTAGGCTACGGAATGTAGAAATTGTATTGCTCCAATATACAGCGTGTCCCAGACGTACCGCATTTCCTTCATACCCCGGATTCCTCGCTCAATTTCGAGAAATAAATTGTATGGACGGAGAGCTAGAAAATGCACGGTGTGTGGCGGTAGAGGGGGTTTACTATTTTTAGTACTGTTTCCAGTTTACACCCTGTAAATTACTTGATGCACACCCTATCAAGGCGAAATTTATCTCAGGTTATAGCAAACCGTCTATGCTTTGCAATGAATGCCCAACCAGCTCTACTGTTATCTTCAATCTTAAGTTGTAGTACGTCAAAGTCCAAAAATTGGAAAAAAATCCTATTTTTTTCAAATTTTAACGATGTTTCCGCCAAAATGTACGATAACTATACAGTTTATTTACATGATTTAGAAACCCCGGAATGTTACCTTTAATTTGACTATGCACATATACCTACATAAACGCAACAATTTTTGCAATATTCCCGTTTCTGTGATTCATAATTTCATGAATTTTGAAGTTTTATAGTTCTCTCTTTCGCCCTATGGCAGAGATGGAGCTACCAACATAAAATATTCCATTCTGGAACGTTTGCTTATGCCATTTGATGTTTTTATGTTGGCTACAGATGCAATCGCCGCAGAAGGAATAAGGTAAAGATAGTGTTTACCATGCTCAGTCTCTCTTGCCCATAAGCAGGATTCAGTTAAGAATAACTTTTGAAAATTAAAGTCGGAATGAGTTTAATTCCTTATAAGCGATATCACTTGGACACAAGATAATATATTTTTTTAATTAAATTCGATTTACGGGTGTACCAATTCGTTGAAATATGATAGTAAAAGAATTTATGCAATCAAAGTACAGCGAAGTACAAGGTGTATTCCAACACACAGGTATTTTCTTGAAGAGGAGGAAGCGGACATTAGCATTGTAAGACCACCAAAAAGGCCCTACTTCCAAACCAATTAAATTAAAAGAAAAAAGGAAAAACATCCTCAATCCTTAAAAAAAACTTCCATAACAAAACAAACAAAAAGCGCTGTCAGTTCCAAAAGCAATTCCACTATCGAGTTTGCTTTGCTTCTCCTCAGAACAAGCTTAAGTGGAAATGCCCGCTACTTACATTCGACCATCCTGACTTTAACTCGCCTCGAGTTGGTTAATGTACACATCTTCACCTGGAAAATGCACAACTCAATCATCACTACTTGCGTTTGCTGTTGCCGGCTGATACTCCTCTAGGCTCACAACATGGTCTCGTTTGATCACTAAATACTAACGCTAATGTTGCCAGAAAACTCCGATGTAACTCGTACCAACATGCATTAATACCGTTACCGGAAAATACCCCTGACGTAACTCATACCGACATGCATTAAAACCGTTACCGGAACACCCTGACGTAACTCATACCAACATGCATTAAAACCGTTACCGGAAAACCCTGACGTAACTAATGCATCATATGTAAAATATTCGGTATAAATGATACTTTTCGCTTGGGAATCAGAAATTCTGACATAACTCGGTAATTAACAGTATATCATCCAAGGTTCGGATCTTTTTCTTTCCGGCACCATCGCGCCACGACCAGGAAGGAGGAAGAAAATTCATTCGAGCTGTCACATACTTAAATCAAGCTCATTATTCTTCGAAATTCTCGTGCTTCTGGTAAACTTTGAAAATTTCTCACCAAATTCCAATCTATATCTACTCCGTCGATTATTGGAACTATCAAAAATGAATTCTCCTCGTTGCGATAATCACAAGCGAAGAGAGTCTTCCAAACTCTTAAAATATCTCCAAATATCCTAACATGAAATTTTCTGATCAATGTAAGTCCTTCCTTCGTTGACAATTTAATGATCGGTTTATGGGCAATTTTAGCTTTGATTTTTCCATAGGTAATATAAACTGGCATCCCTGTAAGTTTCGGTAATGGTTTTGGTTGTTGCCGTAGCACACTGAGATGGAGTTGTCAATAAATCAACCACATGACGATTAGTGTCATTTAAAAATGTTGCTTCAGGTTGAGGGAATGCTGATGAGCTGTAGGGGATATTCAATATTAGAACTCTTCCCAATGTTTGAAGTATAAAGGCTTCACATCATTAACAATAAAATGTGTCAATACTGAAAAGAGATGATTATTAAGTTGGGAAACAACTGTTTACGTAAATGCTGCAGATATTCTGTCCAATTCGACAATTAATGAGTTCGCCACATATATCCTCTTTGAAAGTAACGTCACTCTCCAAAAGACCAATCAAATCCACAGCCACGGCCTCTGTTGCGACAAGAACTTCGGTTGCAATTTGGGCTTCGGCTCCGACCACGGATTCGACGGGATCGCTTTCTTTTACCCGTCTCGACATAATCGATCATTCATATTTCAACTCGCAAAGCGTCACATCTGAAGGCAGAATCGTGGATATTTATTCCACTTCTGATATTGTAAGACAACCAAAAAGGCCCTACTTCCAAAGCAATTAAATTAAAAGAAAAAAGGAAAAACATCCTCAATCCTTAAAAAAAACTTCCATAACAAAACAAACAAAAAGCGCTGTCAGTTCTAAAAGCAATTCCACTATCGAGTTTGCTTTGCTTCTCCTCAGAACAAGCCTAAGTGGAAATGCCCGCTACTTACAGCATATGTCTTCCGTAATAAAGTTACGAATTAATAGTCCTGGTTTCCCTATTGTTGAATCTTGTCTTCTTTATTAATTTTCCAGATAAGAGTAATTTGCTAAAATCTGACGTAAAACCAAAATTTTCTGTTTCTTTATTTACAAATACAAAATCCAGCCTACTTATCTATGACCTCCTACGCTCAGCAAAGTATTACCAACAAGGAACTCCGTAAAAATAAATTTCCCGATTTACACGGTGATTAGTCTTGCGTTTAGAGAAGTGCGGATATAGACAGACGTGTCGCTACATACCTGCACCAAATGAAGTCATAGTCCTGCAATAGATGAAATAATATAGTATACTACCAATCTGTTTATAACACATATCACGGCGTACCTGGGACGGTAGGATGAACGAGACTGATCCCCCCATAAGGTCAGTTTTCATCAACGTAACTTAAAAATCAGGAACAAAATGTAACCTTTGTACAAAGTCCAATTAAATAAAAGAATTATATAAAATATGAATATACATTATGATTCGTCCTACTTACACAGTCGGTGATTAACCGTCATAATTCACATGGCGGCGATCATGGAAATTCGCAAAGGCATCGACAATATATTTCATGCAGTAGAAAAGCTTAGAATAATCTACTGAAAATTTAATTTCAAAAAATAACTTGCAATAAAAACCCATTAGGAGGAACTATTGAATATGATACGGATGAAAATCGGCGAAAGGTAGATACCTGCCACATTTAATGTTAGTTTCGTATTAGTACATCTCTGATTTCATTTCTATATTTAAATCAAGGTTACATTAGAACGTCCCAAGTAATGGTTTTTTCCGTTCCAGATTTTAGCTTCCCATTTCAGATGCACATAATGACCGCAAGATATATTCTATTGTTTCATCCCTCCGAAAAACTTGTAAATAATTTCCCCGGATTAAATTGTATATTTCTTATCTTCTTCCGCAATACGACGACTATCTTTTATATTATGTGACAAAAAGCAAATTTTCTTCTTTTAATTAATTGCATAAGTATCCAAATTAAAAAATTTTGAGAAATTTAATCAAAAACTAATCGCACATACCACCAAAATAAATTTTGGATTCAGTATTTAAGAAAAATTGCAAACTTTAGAAAAAAAAAAATATAATAAAGTATTTATTCAAAAAAAAATTGTACATTGAAACTGTATCATAACATGCAACTAGGGAAAATGTACGATATACCAGTATGGCAGGAACGTTATGTTATAAATTTATTATTAGGTTCAGACGTACAATACACGTTGACATAACAACCGCCACCAATTACAAATTTATACGGTTTTAGGTTCCTTTTTAAACTTTTATTAAAGCAGCACAAATAAATATAAAAAAGGGTTTCATTGCTTATAAAATTATGACTAATTTATTGCAGTGGCTTTATGGTCCTTACCGAGATTTTAGCAGACAAAACCTAAAATTCAAGCCATTCAAATGAAGCAGTTCTTAAATGCTGAGATGGATACAGGGCGCGACTATTTAGTCCTATTTGTCTAACCCTTTTTTGGAGTTGGCATACCTATAGTTCCCACCCCCTCCCTCCCTCCCCTAAATACAAATCCTGGGTTCGTTTCTGACACATAGAAATATATTTAATTTCAAAATGTATAATTTATCTTGTGGCTCCATATTTAAGCCAATTGTCCAATTGTACTATTTCTTACCACTATTAAAATTCTCTGATAATTTCATAGTGGACTCTCACTTACCTTAAAAATGGTAACAACAAAAAGTATGGACCCACTTCTTTGAGGGTAGCATAACCTTTGGTTTAGTGAAATATTTTTGCGCATTACTAAAATAAAAAGCTGCAGAATAACAGATGTTGTCCTGAAGTAATATCCCGCCGGATTTTAAGACAAAAAATAACAAAATATTGTAAAATATATAAAAATTGAGAGTTGAATTTTGTTGACACTTATGGATCATCCAAAGAATCGTTTACTATGAAGACGGCAGCTCATACCGAATGGGGATAAATCTAATGAGTGATAATGATGAAAAAAAAATTTGTGACTTCTCATATTTTTTAATGTTAGCTATGAGGTTACCAAGAGAATGTAATTAAACCGATTAAAAAAAAATCAAAAAACGTCATTTTCTGATATAAATATGATTTTTTTATTTAATCTAAAATTCTCCCTTAGCCTATGTATATCCATACAAAACGAAAAAAATTATGAAATATTTCCTCTTAGGAGCTGAGTCTGCTAACGTTTCGAATCCAAATGCAAATTACTTCAAGCACAATGTTTTCCATCCTGAAAATATTCAAATTTTCTATTATTTCCCAACCATAACCGACGAATTGATTTTTTTTTCATCAATTCGCTTCACCTCAAGGATTAAATGAAATAAATAAAATCATAATCATCCCAGAAAAAAAAAGAGCCGCGACACAAACAGACAGTTCGCTGGAGAAAAAAAACACAACACTTCCGCTTGGATACCTGATTAACCCGAAAACGAGTGAGTATTTCAAGATCGAAGGTTTTTGCTCACCTCTTGGTTTTTTTTTGTTATTTCTGTTGCTGTTATTGTTGCTGTTGGTTTAAATTTTCAAATGCAAATCATTCCACCCCTTTTTTTCCGCTTTAAAACAGTTTAAAACTTTGAAAGGGTTGGAATTGTCAGAAAGGATTTTCCGTACTCAAGGTATACATATGCATGTATAGTCAAATATACCTACATACCTATATGTATGTATATACGAGTGTTTTTGAAAAACCGGTCACACGATGGTACATTATATATAGATAGGAAGTTGAGAGTGATTTTGTTAGTCGACCAGTGTAAAAAGGGGTGTGTAAAAATACTCTCCATCCTCAGGTCAGTTGTAGATTGGACGCTATCGTTTATGCTCTTTAGCCAAGGACTCATTTGAGCTGATTTTATTAATTTGTGGGATTTTATAGTTATTTTTAGTGTGAAACTATTTACTAAACGGGAGTTTTATAAAAGTATGTACTTTGACTCACCTATATATATGTATATATATGCAAAGGTACAGCACAATCGGTTTAAATCGATTCTTTGTTATTAACAGTGTTAACGGTGTTACAAGAATATTAAAAGTGATCTAATCAAAATATTGTGTTTCGGACGAAGATTAAAAGGTCAAAAATTACTTCTGCATAAGGAGTACCTAGTGTGCAACAACCATCTTTTAATAATGGTGTGTGATACAGTGATGTAAATAGCATACTTTGAATTTCACCTGTTTGAAGGACCATATTGTTAGTAGGCCTCATGGAAATTTCATTTATTGACTTAATGTTAAATTATCATTGATTTCCGATAAAACGTACAATACAAAACTTTTTACAATTTACCGTGCAGACATTTGAATATTAATGCATCCCTGGTCTGTAAACACCTTAGACTAGTGCACATATTTACCTGGTATAATAAATCCTTAGATATCCGTGGATGCTTCGATAAGTAACAATCTAGTCAATATTAGCATTTCTGTAAATATTATTGTTGAAAATCAATAACTATCCATTATACAAAATTATGTTAACTTAGGATAACTACTACTTGGCACAGGACCAATCAGAAACACTCAGAAAGTGGTCCGCTGAGATAGCACATCCATGGAACATAGTATGTGATGACATACTATTTTTTCAGCTAGATAGGTACTATTTAAAAGGAAGGATCTGAGAGCTAGATGCAGCTAAATAGAAATCTCGGTTAACCGCGAAGCATGAAGTTTTCTAAAGAATTAGCTGTTATTTCGGTTTGCTT
>CAWVNZ010002894.1:0-51000 GCA_963930735.1 Dioctria linearis
TAAATTTTTTCACAAATTAATTTTTTTCTGTCGCAAATTTTAAATACGCCAGGGATTGCCTTTTCTATAGAAAATTATTCAAAAAATAATTTTTTACTGTCCCAAATTTTAAATACGCCAGGGATTGCCTTTTCTACAGTAAATTTTTCAAAATTAAATTTTACACTGTCGCAAATTTTAATTGCGCCAGGGATTGCCTTTTCTTTAGTAAATTTTTCAAAAACTAATTTTTTACTTTCGCAAATTTTTATTACGCCAGGGATTGCCTTTTCTATAGTAAATTCTTCAAAATTAAATTTTATACTGTCGCAAATTTTAATTGCGCCAGGGATAGCCTTTTCTTTAGTAAATTTTTCAAAAACTAATTTTTTACTGTCGCAAATTTTTATTACGCCAGGGATTGCCTTTTCTATAGTAAATTTTTCAAAATTTAATTTTATACAGTCGCAAATTTTAATTGCGCCAGGGATTGCCCTTTCTATAGTAAATTTTTCAAAAAATAATTTTATACTGCCGCAAATTTTAATTGCGCCAGGGATTGCCTTTTCTATAGTATATTTTTCACAAATTAATTTTTTACTGCCGCATATTTTAAATACGCCAGGGATTGCCTTTTCTATAGTAAATTTTGCAAGAAATAATTTTTTACTGTCGCAAATTTTAATTGCGCCAGGGATTGCCTTTTCTATAATAAATTTTTCACAAATTAATTTTTTACTGTCGCAAATTTTAAATCCGCCAGGGATTGCCCTTTCTATAGCAAATTATCCAAAAATAATTTTTACTGTCGCAAATTTTAATTGCCCCAGGGATTGCCTTTTCTATAGTAAATTTTTCAAAAAATAATTTTCTACTGTCACAAATTTTAATTGCGCCAGGGATTGCCTTTTCTATAGTAAATTTTTCAAAAACAAATTTTATACTGTCGCAAATTTTAATTGCTCCAGGGATTGCCTTTTCTACAGTAAATTTTTCAAAAAATAATTTTTTACTGTCGCAAATTTTAACTACGCCAGGGATTGCCTTTTCTACAGTAAATTTTTCAAAAATAATTTTTTACTGTCGCAAATTTTAATTACGCCAGGGATTGCCTTTTCTACAGAAAATTTTTCAAAAAATAATTTTTTACTGTCGCAAATTTTAATTACGCCAGGCATTGCCTTTTCTATAGTAAATTTTTTACTGTGGCAAATTTTAAATACGCCAGGGATTGCCTTTTCTATAGTAAATTTTGCAAAAAATAATTTTTTACTGTCGCAAATTTTAATTCCGCCGGGTATTGCCTTTTCTATAGTAAATTTTTCACAAATTAATTTTTTACTGTCGCAAATTTTAAATCCGCCAGGGACTGCGTTTTCTATAGTATATTATTCAAAAATAATTTTTTACTGTCGCAAATTTTAATTGCGCCAGGGATTGCCTTTTCTATAGTAAATTTTTCAAAAAATAATTTGCTATTGTCGCAAATTTTAATTGCGCCAGGGATTGCCTTTTCTATAGTAAATTTTTCAAAAACAAATTTTTTACTATCGGAAATTTTAATTGCGCCAGGGATTGCCTTTTCTACAGTAAATTTTTCAAAAAATAATTTTTTACTGTCGCAAATTTTAATTACGCCAGGGATTGCCTTTTCTATAGTAAATTTTGCAAAAATAATTTTTTACTGTCGCAAATTTTAATTGCGCCAGGGATTGCCTTTTCTATAGTAAATTTTCCAAAATTTAATTTTATACTGTCGCAAATTTTAATTGCGCCAGGGATTGCCTTTTCTATAGTAAATTTTTCAAAAACTAATTTTTTACTGTCGCAAATTTTAATTAATCCAGGGATTGCCTTTTCTATAGTAAATTATTCAAAAAATAATTTTTTACTGTCGCAAATTTTAATTGCGCCAGGGATTGCCTTTTCTACAGAAAATTTTTCAAAAAATAATTTTTTACTGTCGCAAATTTTAATTACGCCAAGCATTGCCTTTTCTATAGTAAATTTTCCAAAATTTAATTTTATACTGTCGCAAATTTTAATTGCGCCAGGGATTGCCTTTTCTACAGTAAATTTTTCAAAAAATAATTTTTTACTGTCGCAAATTTTAATTACGCCAGGGATTGCCTTTTCTATAGTAAATTTTGCAAAAAATAATTTTTTACTGTCGCAAATTTTAATTGCGCCAGGGATTGCCTTTTCTATAGTAAATTTTCCAAAATTTAATTTTATACTGTCGCAAATTTTAATTGCGCCAGGGATTGCCTTTTCTATAGTAAATTTTTCAAAAAATAATTTTTTACTGTCGCAAATTTTAATTGCGCCAGGGATTGCCTTTTATACAGTAAATTTTTCAAAAAATAATTTTTTACTGTCGCAAATTTTAATTACGCCAGGGATTGCTTTTCTATAGTAAATTATTCAAAAAATAATTTTTTACTGTCGCAAATTTTAATTGCGCCAGGGATTGCCTTTTCTACAGTAAATTTTTCAAAAAATAATTTTTTACTGTCGCAAATTTTAAATACGCCAGGGATTGCCTTTCTATAGTAAATTTTTCAAAAAATAATTTTCTACTGTCGCAAATTTTAATTGTGCCAGGGATTGCCTTTTCTACAGTAAATTTTTCAAAAAATAATTTTTTACTGTCGCAAATTTTAATTACGCCAGGGATTGCCTTTTCTATAGTAAATTTTTCAAAAATTAATTTTTTACTGCCGCAAATTTTAAATCCGCGAGGGATTGCCTTTTCTATAGTAAATTCTTCACAAAATAATTTTTTACTGTCGCAAATTTTAATTGCGCCAGGGATTGCCTTTTCTACAGTAAGTTTTTCAAAAAATAATTTTTTACTGTCGCAAGTTTTAATTGCGCCAGGGATTGCCTTTTCTATAGTAAATTTTTCACAAATTAATTTTTTACTGTCGCAAATTTTAAATCCGCCAGGGATTGCCTTTTCTATAGTAAATTTTTCAAAAATTAATTTTTTATTGTCGCAAATTTTAATTGCTCCAGGCATTGCCTTTTCTACAGTAAGTTTTTCAAAAAATAATTTTTTACTGTCGCAAATTTTAACTACGCCAGGGATTGCCTTTTCTACAGTAAATTTTTCAAAAATAATTTTTTACTGTCGCAAATTTTAATTACGCCAGGGATTGCCTTTTCTATAGTAAATTTTGCAAAACAATAATTTTTTACTGTCGCAAATTTTAATTGCGCCAGGGATTGCTTTTTCTATAGTAAATTTTGCAAAAAAATATTTTTTTACTGTCGCAAATTTTAATTGCGCCAGGGATTGCCTTTTCTATAGTAAATTTTTCAAAAATTAATTTTTTACTGTCGCAAATTTTAAATACGCCAGGGATTGCCTTTTCTATAGTAAATTTTTCAAAAAATAATTTTTTACTGTCGCAAATTTTAATTGCGCCAGGGATTGCCTTTTCTGCAGTAAATTTTTCAAAAAATAATTTTTTACTGTCGCAAATTTTAATTACGCCAGGGATTGCCTTTTCTATAGTAAATTTTGCAAAAAAATAATTTTTACTGTCGCAAATTTTAATTGCGCCAGGGATTGCCTTTTCTATAGTAAATTTTGCAAAAAAATAATTTTTTACTGTCGCAAATTTTAATTGCGCCAGGGATTGCCTTTTCTATAGTAAATTTCTCACAAATTAATTTTTTACTGTCGCAAATTTTAAATCCGCCAGGGATTGCCTTTTCTATAGTAAATTATCCAAAAACTAATTTTTACTGTCGCAAATTTTAATTGCGTCAGGGATTGCCTTTTCTACAGTAAATTTTTCAAAAAATAATTTTTTACTGTCGCAAATTTTAATTGCGCCAGGGATTGCCTTTTCTATAGTAAATTATTCAAAAAATAATTTTTTACTGTCGCAAATTTTAATTACGCCATGGATTGCCTTTTCTATAGTAAATTTTTCAAAAATTAATTTTTTACTGTCGCAAATTTTAATTGCTCCAGGGATTGCCTTTTCTACAGTAAATTTTTCAAAAAATAATTTTTTACTGTCGCAAATTTAACTACGCCAGGGATTGCCTTTTCTACAGTAAATTTTTCAAAAAATAATTTTTTACTGTCGCAAATTTTAATTGCGCCAGGGATTGCCTTTTCTGCAGTAAATTTTTCAAAAAATAATTTTTTACTGTCGCAAATTTTAATTACGCCAGGGATTGCCTTTTCTATAGTAAATTTTGCAAAAAAATAATTTTTTACTGTCGCAAATTTTAATTGCGCCAGGGATTGCCTTTTCTATAGTAAATTTTGCAAAAAAATAATTTTTTACTGTCGCAAATTTTAATTGCGCCAGGGATTGCCTTTTCTATAGTAAATTTTTCACAAATTAATTTTTTACTGTCGCAAATTTTAAATCCGTCAGGGATTGCCTTTTCTATAGTAAATTATCCAAAAAATAATTTTTACTGTCGCAAACTTTAATTGCGTCAGGGATTGCCTTTTCTACAGTAAATTTTTCAAAAAATAATTTTCTACTGTCGCTAATTTTAATTGCGCCAGGGATTGCCTTTTCTACAGTAAATTTTACAAAAAATAATTTTATACTGTCGCAAATTTTAATTACGCCAGGGATTGCCTTTTCTATAGTAAATTTAGCAAAAAAAATAATTTTATACTGTCGCAAATTTTAATTGCGCCAGGGATTGCATTTTCTATAGTAAATTTTTCAAAAAATAATTTTCTACTGTCGCAAATTTTAATTGCGCCATGGATTGCCTTATCTACAGTAAATTTTTCAAAAAATAATTTTTTACTGTCGCAAATTTTAATTGCGCCAGGGATTGCCTTTTCTACAGTAAATTTTTCACAAATTAATTTTTTACTGTCGCAAATTTTAAATACGCCAGGGATTGCCTTTTCTATAGTAAATTTTGCAAAAAATAATTTTTTACTGTCGCAAATTTTAATTACGCCAGGGATTGCCTTTTCTATAGTAAATTTTTCACAAATTAATTTTTTACTGTCGCAGATTTTAAATCCGCCAGGGATTGCCTTCTCTTTAGTAAATTTTTCAAAAACTAATTTTTTACTGTCGCAAATTTTAATAACGCCAGGGATTGCCTTTTCTATAGTAAATTTTTCAAAATTTAATTTTATACTGTCGCTAATTTTAATTGCGCCAGGGATTGCCTTTTCTATAGTAAATTTTTCAAAAACTAATTTTTTACTGTCGCAAATTTTAATTACGCCAGGGATTGCCTTTTCTATAGTAAATTTTTCAAAAATTAATTTTCTACTGTCGCAATTTTTAATTGCGCCAGGTATTGCCTTTTCTATAGTAAATTTTTCAAAAAATAATTTTTTACTGTCGCAAATTTTAATTACGCCAGGGATTGCCTTTTCTATAGTAAATTTTTCAAAAAATAATTTTTTACTGTCGCAAATTTTAACTACGCCAGGGATTGCCTTTTCTACAATAAATTTTTCAAAAAATAATTTTTTACTGTCGCAAATTTTAATTACGCCAGGGATTGCCTTTTCTATAGTAAATTTTGCAAAAAAATAATTGTTTACTGTCGCAAATTTTAATTGCGCCAGGGATTGCCTTTTCTATAGTAAATTTTGCAAAAAAATAATTTTTTACTGTCGCAAATTTTAATTGCGCCAGGGATTGCCTTTTCTATAGTAAATTTTTCACAAATTAATTTTTTACTGTCGCAAATATTAAATACGCCAGGGATTGCCTTTTCTATAGTAAATTTTACAAAAAATAATTTTTTACTGTCGCAAATTTTAATTCCGCCAGGGATTGCCTTTTCTATAGTAAATTTTTCACAAATTAATTTTTTACTGTCGCAAATTTTAAATCCGCCAGCGATTGCCTCTTCTATAGTAAATTATTCAAAAATAATTTTTTACGGTCGCAAATTTTAATTGCGCCAGGGATTGCCTTTTCTATAGTAAATTTTTCAAAAAATAATTTGCTACTGTCGCAAATTTTAATTGCGCCAGGGATTTCCTTTTCTATAGTAAATTTTTCAAAAACAAATTTTTTACTGTCGGAAAATTTTAATTGCGCCAGGGATGGCCTTTTCTATTGTAAATTTTTCAAAAATTAATTTTATACTGTCGCAAATTTTAAATACGCCAGGGATTGCCTCTTCTATAGTAAATTTTGCAAAAAATTATTTTTTACTGTCGCAAATTTTAATTGCGCCAGGGATTGCCTTTTCTATTGTAAATTTTTCACAAATTAATTTTTTACTGTCGCAAATTTTAAATACGCCAGGGATTGCCTTTTCTATAGTAAATTTTGCAAAAAATAATTTTTTACTGTCGCAAATTTTAATTACGCCAGGGATTGCCTTTTCTTTAGTAAATTTTTCACAAATTAATTTTTTACTGTCGCAAATTTTAAATACGCCAGGGATTGCCTTTTCTATAGTAAATTTTGCAAAAAATAATTTTTTACTGTCGCAAATTTTAATTACGCCAGGGATTGCCTTTTCTTTAGTAAATTTTTCACAAATTAATTTTTTACTGTCGCAAATTTTAAATCCGCCAGGGATTGCCTTTTCTTTAGTAAATTTTTCAAAAACTAATTTTTTACTCTCGCAAATTTTAACTGCGCCAGGGATTGCCTTTTCTTTAGTAAATTTTTCACAAATTAATTTTTTACTGTCGCAAATTTTAAATCCGCCAGGGATTGCCTTTTCTTTAGTAAATTTTTCAAAAACTAATTTTTTACTCTCGCAAATTTTAACTGCGCCAGGGATTGCCTTTTCTATAGTAAATTTTTCAAAAACAAATTTTTTACTGTCGGAAATTTTAATTGCGCCAGGGATTGCCTTTTCTACAGTAAATTTTTCAAAAAATAATTTTTTACTGTCGCAAATTTTAATTACGCCAGGGATTGCCTTTTCTATAGTAAATTTTCCAAAATTTAATTTTATACTGTCGCAAATTAATTGCGCCAGGGATTGCCTTTTCTATAGTAAATTTTTCAAAAACTAATTTTTTACTGTCGCAAATTTTAATTAAGCCAGGGATTGCCTTTTCTATAGTAAATTATTCAAAAAATAATTTTTTACTGTCGCAAATTTTAATTACGCCAGGGATTGCCTTTTCTACAGTAAATTTTCCAAAATTTAATTTTATACTGTCGCAAATTAATTGCGCCAGGGATTGCCTTT
Organism: Dioctria linearis; assembly: GCA_963930735.1. NCBI lineage: Eukaryota > Metazoa > Arthropoda > Insecta > Diptera > Asilidae > Dioctria > Dioctria linearis. The sequence continues at coordinate 7,150 of CAWVNZ010002894.1, forward strand.
TCTATAGTAAATTTTTCAAAAACTAATTTTTTACTGTCGCAAATTTTAATTAAGCCAGGGATTGCCTTTTCTATAGTAAATTTTTCAAAAAATAATTTTTTACTGTCGCAAATTTTAATTACGCCAGGGATTGCCTTTTCTATAGTAAATTTTCCAAAATTTAATTTTATACTGTCGCAAATTAATTGCGCCAGGGATTGCCTTTTCTATAGTAAATTTTTCAAAAACTAATTTTTTACTGTCGCAAATTTTAATTAAGCCAGGGATTGCCTTTTCTATAGTAAATTATTCAAAAAATAATTTTTTACTGTCGCAAATTTTAATTAAGCCAGGGATTGCCTTTTCTACAGTAAATTTTTCAAAAAATAATTTTTTACTGTCGCAAATTTTAATTACGCCAAGCATTGCCTTTTCTTTAGTAAATTTTTCACAAATTAATTTTTTACTGTCGCAAATTTTAAATCCGCCAGGGATTGCCTTTTCTATAGTAAATTATTCAAAAAATAATTTTTTACTGTCGCAAATTTTAATTAAGCCAGGGATTGCCTTTTCTACAGTAAATTTTTCAAAAAATAATTTTTTACTGTCGCAAATTTTAATTACGCCAAGCATTGCCTTTTCTATAGTAAATTTTTCAAAAACAAATTTTTTACTGTCGGAAATTTTAATTGCGCCAGGGATTGCCTTTTCTACAGTAAATTTTTCAAAATATAATTTTTTAAAATTTTAATTACGCCAAGCATTGCCTTTTCTTTAGTAAATTTTTCACAAATTAATTTTTTACTGTCGCAAATTTTAAATCCGCCAGGGATTGCCTTTTCTTTAGTAAATTTTTCAAAAACTAATTTTTTACTCTCGCAAATTTTAACTGCGCCAGGGATTGCCTTTTCTATAGTAAATTTTTCAAAAACAAATTTTTTACTGTCGGAAATTTTAATTGCGCCAGGGATTGCCTTTTCTACAGTAAATTTTTCAAAAAATAATTTTTTACTGTCGCAAATTTTAATTACGCCAGGGATTGCCTTTTCTATAGTAAATTTTCCAAAATTTAATTTTATACTGTCGCAAATTAATTGCGCCAGGGATTGCCTTTTCTATAGTAAATTTTTCAAAAACTAATTTTTTACTGTCGCAAATTTTAATTAAGCCAGGGATTGCCTTTTCTATAGTAAATTATTCAAAAAATAATTTTTTACTGTCGCAAATTTTAATTAAGCCAGGGATTGCCTTTTCTACAGTAAATTTTTCAAAAAATAATTTTTTACTGTCGCAAATTTTAATTACGCCAAGCATTGCCTTTTCTTTAGTAAATTTTTCACAAATTAATTTTTTACTGTCGCAAATTTTAAATCCGCCAGGGATTGCCTTTTCTTTAGTAAATTTTTCAAAAACTAATTTTATACTGTCGCAAATTAATTGCGCCAGGGATTGCCTTTTCTATAGTAAATTTTTCAAAAACTAATTTTTTACTGTCGCAAATTTTAATTAAGCCAGGGATTGCCTTTTCTTTAGTAAATTTTTCAAAAACTAATTTTATACTGTCGCAAATTAATTGCGCCAGGGATTGCCTTTTCTATAGTAAATTTTTCAAAAACTAATTTTTTACTGTCGGAAATTTTAATTGCGCCAGGGATTGCCTTTTCTACAGTAAATTTTTCAAAAAATAATTTTTTACTGTCGCAAATTTTAATTACGCCAGGGATTGCCTTTTCTATAGTAAATTTTCCAAAATTTAATTTTATACTGTCGCAAATTAATTGCGCCAGGGATTGCCTTTTCTATAGTAAATTTTTCAAAAACTAATTTTTTACTGTCGCAAATTTTAATTAAGCCAGGGATTGCCTTTTCTACAGTAAATTTTTCAAAAAATAATTTTTTACTGTCGCAAATTTTAATTACGCCAAGCATTGCCTTTTCTTTAGTAAATTTTTCACAAATTAATTTTTTACTGTCGCAAATTTTAAATCCGCCAGGGATTGCCTTTTCTATAGTAAATTATTCAAAAAATAATTTTTTACTGTCGCAAATTTTAATTAAGCCAGGGATTGCCTTTTCTACAGTAAATTTTTCAAAAAATAATTTTTTACTGTCGCAAATTAATTGCGCCAGGGATTGCCTTTTCTACAGTAAATTTTCCAAAATTTAATTTTATACTGTCGCAAATTAATTGCGCCAGGGATTGCCTTTTCTATAGTAAATTTTTCAAAAACAAATTTTTTACTGTCGGAAATTTTAATTGCGCCAGGGATTGCCTTTTCTACAGTAAATTTTTCAAAAAATAATTTTTTACTGTCGCAAATTTTAATTACGCCAGGGATTGCCTTTTCTATAGTAAATTTTCCAAAATTTAATTTTATACTGTCGCAAATTAATTGCGCCAGGGATTGCCTTTTCTATAGTAAATTTTTCAAAAACTAATTTTTTACTGTCGCAAATTTTAATTAAGCCAGGGATTGCCTTTTCTATAGTAAATTATTCAAAAAATAATTTTTTACTGTCGCAAATTTTAATTAAGCCAGGGATTGCCTTTTCTACAGTAAATTTTTCAAAAAATAATTTTTTACTGTCGCAAATTTTAATTACGCCAAGCATTGCCTTTTCTTTAGTAAATTTTTCACAAATTAATTTTTTACTGTCGCAAATTTTAAATCCGCCAGGGATTGCCTTTTCTTTAGTAAATTTTTCAAAAACTAATTTTATACTGTCGCAAATTAATTGCGCCAGGGATTGCCTTTTCTATAGTAAATTTTTCAAAAACTAATTTTTTACTGTCGCAAATTTTAATTAAGCCAGGGATTGCCTTTTCTACAGTAAATTTTTCAAAAAATAATTTTTTACTGTCGCAAATTTTAATTACGCCAAGGATTGCCTTTTCTTTAGTAAATTTTTCACAAATTAATTTTTTACTGTCGCAAATTTTAAATCCGCCAGGGATTGCCTTTTCTATAGTAAATTATTCAAAAAATAATTTTTTACTGTCGCAAATTTTAATTAAGCCAGGGATTGCCTTTTCTACAGTAAATTTTTCAAAAAATAATTTTTTACTGTCGCAAATTAATTGCGCCAGGGATTGCCTTTTCTATAGTAAATTTTTCAAAAACTAATTTTTTACTGTCGCAAATTTTAATTAAGCCAGGGATTGCCTTTTCTACAGTAAATTTTTCAAAAAATAATTTTTTACTGTCGCAAATTTTAATTACGCCAAGCATTGCCTTTTCTTTAGTAAATTTTTCACAAATTAATTTTTTACTGTCGCAAATTCTAAATCCGCCAGGGATTGCCTTTTCTATAGTAAATTATTCAAAAAATAATTTTTTACTGTCGCAAATTTTAATTAAGCCAGGGATTGCCTTTTCTACAGTAAATTTTTCACAAATTAATTTTTTACTGTCGCAAATTTTAAATCCGCCAGGGATTGCCTTTTCTTTAGTAAATTTTTCAAAAACTAATTTTTTACTCTCGCAAATTTTAACTGCGCCAGGGATTGCCTTTTCTATAGTAAATTTTTCAAAAACAAATTTTTTACTGTCGGAAATTTTAATTGCGCCAGGGATTGCCTTTTCTACAGTAAATTTTTCAAAAAATAATTTTTTACTGTCGCAAATTTTAATTACGCCAGGGATTGCCTTTTCTATAGTAAATTTTCCAAAATTTAATTTTATACTGTCGCAAATTAATTGCGCCAGGGATTGCCTTTTCTATAGTAAATTTTTCAAAAACTAATTTTTTACTGTCGCAAATTTTAATTAAGCCAGGGATTGCCTTTTCTATAGTAAATTATTCAAAAAATAATTTTTTACTGTCGCAAATTTTAATTACGCCAGGGATTGCCTTTTCTACAGTAAATTTTCCAAAATTTAATTTTATACTGTCGCAAATTAATTGCGCCAGGGATTGCCTTTTCTATAGTAAATTTTTCAAAAACTAATTTTTTACTGTCGCAAATTTTAATTAAGCCAGGGATTGCCTTTTCTATAGTAAATTTTTCAAAAAATAATTTTTTACTGTCGCAAATTTTAATTACGCCAGGGATTGCCTTTTCTATAGTAAATTTTCCAAAATTTAATTTTATACTGTCGCAAATTAATTGCGCCAGGGATTGCCTTTTCTATAGTAAATTTTTCAAAAACTAATTTTTTACTGTCGCAAATTTTAATTAAGCCAGGGATTGCCTTTTCTATAGTAAATTATTCAAAAAATAATTTTTTACAGTCGCAAATTTTAATTACGCCAGGGATTGCCTTTTCTACAGTAAATTTTCCAAAATTTAATTTTATACTGTCGCAAATTAATTGCGCCAGGGATTGCCTTTTCTATAGTAAATTTTTCAAAAACTAATTTTTTACTGTCGCAAATTTTAATTAAGCCAGGGATTGCCTTTTCTATAGTAAATTTTTCAAAAAATAATTTTTTACTGTCGCAAATTTTAATTACGCCAGGGATTGCCTTTTCTATAGTAAATTTTCCAAAATTTAATTTTATACTGTCGCAAATTAATTGCGCCAGGGATTGCCTTTTCTATAGTAAATTTTTCAAAAACTAATTTTTTACTGTCGCAAATTTTAATTAAGCCAGGGATTGCCTTTTCTATAGTAAATTATTCAAAAAATAATTTTTTACTGTCGCAAATTTTAATTAAGCCAGGGATTGCCTTTTCTACAGTAAATTTTTCAAAAAATAATTTTTTACTGTCGCAAATTTTAATTACGCCAAGCATTGCCTTTTCTTTAGTAAATTTTTCACAAATTAATTTTTTACTGTCGCAAATTTTAAATCCGCCAGGGATTGCCTTTTCTATAGTAAATTATTCAAAAAATAATTTTTTACTGTCGCAAATTTTAATTAAGCCAGGGATTGCCTTTTCTACAGTAAATTTTTCAAAAAATAATTTTTTACTGTCGCAAATTTTAATTACGCCAAGCATTGCCTTTTCTATAGTAAATTTTTCAAAAACAAATTTTTTACTGTCGGAAATTTTAATTGCGCCAGGGATTGCCTTTTCTACAGTAAATTTTTCAAAAAATAATTTTTTACTGTCGCAAATTTTAATTACGCCAAGCATTGCCTTTTCTTTAGTAAATTTTTCACAAATTAATTTTTTACTGTCGCAAATTTTAAATCCGCCAGGGATTGCCTTTTCTTTAGTAAATTTTTCAAAAACTAATTTTTTACTCTCGCAAATTTTAACTGCGCCAGGGATTGCCTTTTCTATAGTAAATTTTTCAAAAACAAATTTTTTACTGTCGGAAATTTTAATTGCGCCAGGGATTGCCTTTTCTACAGTAAATTTTTCAAAAAATAATTTTTTACTGTCGCAAATTTTAATTACGCCAGGGATTGCCTTTTCTATAGTAAATTTTCCAAAATTTAATTTTATACTGTCGCAAATTAATTGCGCCAGGGATTGCCTTTTCTATAGTAAATTTTTCAAAAACTAATTTTTTACTGTCGCAAATTTTAATTAAGCCAGGGATTGCCTTTTCTATAGTAAATTATTCAAAAAATAATTTTTTACTGTCGCAAATTTTAATTAAGCCAGGGATTGCCTTTTCTACAGTAAATTTTTCAAAAAATAATTTTTTACTGTCGCAAATTTTAATTACGCCAAGCATTGCCTTTTCTTTAGTAAATTTTTCACAAATTAATTTTTTACTGTCGCAAATTTTAAATCCGCCAGGGATTGCCTTTTCTTTAGTAAATTTTTCAAAAACTAATTTTATACTGTCGCAAATTAATTGCGCCAGGGATTGCCTTTTCTATAGTAAATTTTTCAAAAACTAATTTTTTACTGTCGCAAATTTTAATTAAGCCAGGGATTGCCTTTTCTACAGTAAATTTTTCAAAAAATAATTTTTTACTGTCGCAAATTTTAATTACGCCAAGCATTGCCTTTTCTTTAGTAAATTTTTCACAAATTAATTTTTTACTGTCGCAAATTTTAAATCCGCCAGGGATTGCCTTTTCTATAGTAAATTATTCAAAAAATAATTTTTTACTGTCGCAAATTTTAATTAAGCCAGGGATTGCCTTTTCTACAGTAAATTTTTCAAAAAATAATTTTTTACTGTCGCAAATTAATTGCGCCAGGGATTGCCTTTTCTATAGTAAATTTTTCAAAAACTAATTTTTTACTGTCGCAAATTTTAATTAAGCCAGGGATTGCCTTTTCTACAGTAAATTTTTCAAAAAATAATTTTTTACTGTCGCAAATTTTAATTACGCCAAGCATTGCCTTTTCTTTAGTAAATTTTTCACAAATTAATTTTTTACTGTCGCAAATTTTAAATCCGCCAGGGATTGCCTTTTCTTTAGTAAATTTTTCAAAAACTAATTTTTTACTCTCGCAAATTTTAACTGCGCCAGGGATTGCCTTTTCTATAGTAAATTTTTCAAAAACAAATTTTTTACTGTCGGAAATTTTAATTGCGCCAGGGATTGCCTTTTCTACAGTAAATTTTTCAAAAAATAATTTTTTACTGTCGCAAATTTTAATTACGCCAGGGATTGCCTTTTCTATAGTAAATTTTCCAAAATTTAATTTTATACTGTCGCAAATTAATTGCGCCAGGGATTGCCTTTTCTATAGTAAATTTTTCAAAAACTAATTTTTTACTGTCGCAAATTTTAATTAAGCCAGGGATTGCCTTTTCTATAGTAAATTATTCAAAAAATAATTTTTTACTGTCGCAAATTTTAATTACGCCAGGGATTGCCTTTTCTACAGTAAATTTTCCAAAATTTAATTTTATACTGTCGCAAATTAATTGCGCCAGGGATTGCCTTTTCTATAGTAAATTTTTCAAAAACTAATTTTTTACTGTCGCAAATTTTAATTAAGCCAGGGATTGCCTTTTCTATAGTAAATTTTTCAAAAAATAATTTTTTACTGTCGCAAATTTTAATTACGCCAGGGATTGCCTTTTCTATAGTAAATTTTCCAAAATTTAATTTTATACTGTCGCAAATTAATTGCGCCAGGGATTGCCTTTTCTATAGTAAATTTTTCAAAAACTAATTTTTTACTGTCGCAAATTTTAATTAAGCCAGGGATTGCCTTTTCTATAGTAAATTATTCAAAAAATAATTTTTTACTGTCGCAAATTTTAATTAAGCCAGGGATTGCCTTTTCTACAGTAAATTTTTCAAAAAATAATTTTTTACTGTCGCAAATTTTAATTACGCCAAGCATTGCCTTTTCTTTAGTAAATTTTTCACAAATTAATTTTTTACTGTCGCAAATTTTAAATCCGCCAGGGATTGCCTTTTCTATAGTAAATTATTCAAAAAATAATTTTTTACTGTCGCAAATTTTAATTAAGCCAGGGATTGCCTTTTCTACAGTAAATTTTTCAAAAAATAATTTTTTACTGTCGCAAATTTTAATTACGCCAAGCATTGCCTTTTCTATAGTAAATTTTTCAAAAACAAATTTTTTACTGTCGGAAATTTTAATTGCGCCAGGGATTGCCTTTTCTACAGTAAATTTTTCAAAAAATAATTTTTTACTGTCGCAAATTTTAATTACGCCAAGCATTGCCTTTTCTTTAGTAAATTTTTCACAAATTAATTTTTTACTGTCGCAAATTTTAAATCCGCCAGGGATTGCCTTTTCTTTAGTAAATTTTTCAAAAACTAATTTTTTACTCTCGCAAATTTTAACTGCGCCAGGGATTGCCTTTTCTATAGTAAATTTTTCAAAAACAAATTTTTTACTGTCGGAAATTTTAATTGCGCCAGGGATTGCCTTTTCTACAGTAAATTTTTCAAAAAATAATTTTTTACTGTCGCAAATTTTAATTACGCCAGGGATTGCCTTTTCTATAGTAAATTTTCCAAAATTTAATTTTATACTGTCGCAAATTAATTGCGCCAGGGATTGCCTTTTCTATAGTAAATTTTTCAAAAACTAATTTTTTACTGTCGCAAATTTTAATTAAGCCAGGGATTGCCTTTTCTATAGTAAATTATTCAAAAAATAATTTTTTACTGTCGCAAATTTTAATTAAGCCAGGGATTGCCTTTTCTACAGTAAATTTTTCAAAAAATAATTTTTTACTGTCGCAAATTTTAATTACGCCAAGCATTGCCTTTTCTTTAGTAAATTTTTCACAAATTAATTTTTTACTGTCGCAAATTTTAAATCCGCCAGGGATTGCCTTTTCTTTAGTAAATTTTTCAAAAACTAATTTTATACTGTCGCAAATTAATTGCGCCAGGGATTGCCTTTTCTATAGTAAATTTTTCAAAAACTAATTTTTTACTGTCGCAAATTTTAATTAAGCCAGGGATTGCCTTTTCTACAGTAAATTTTTCAAAAAATAATTTTTTACTGTCGCAAATTTTAATTACGCCAAGCATTGCCTTTTCTTTAGTAAATTTTTCACAAATTAATTTTTTACTGTCGCAAATTTTAAATCCGCCAGGGATTGCCTTTTCTTTAGTAAATTTTTCAAAAACTAATTTTTTACTCTCGCAAATTTTAACTGCGCCAGGGATTGCCTTTTCTATAGTAAATTTTTCAAAAACAAATTTTTTACTGTCGGAAATTTTAATTGCGCCAGGGATTGCCTTTTCTACAGTAAATTTTTCAAAAAATAATTTTTTACTGTCGCAAATTTTAATTACGCCAGGGATTGCCTTTTCTATAGTAAATTTTCCAAAATTTAATTTTATACTGTCGCAAATTAATTGCGCCAGGGATTGCCTTTTCTATAGTAAATTTTTCAAAAACTAATTTTTTACTGTCGCAAATTTTAATTAAGCCAGGGATTGCCTTTTCTATAGTAAATTATTCAAAAAATAATTTTTTACTGTCGCAAATTTTAATTGCGCCAGGGATTGCCTTTTCTACAGTAAATTTTTCAAAAAATAATTTTTTACTGTCGCAAATTTTAATTACGCCAAGCATTGCCTTTTCTTTAGTAAATTTTTCACAAATTAATTTTTTACTGTCGCAAATTTTAAATCCGCCAGGGATTGCCTTTTCTTTAGTAAATTTTTCAAAAACTAATTTTATACTGTCGCAAATTAATTGCGCCAGGGATTGCCTTTTCTATAGTAAATTTTTCAAAAACTAATTTTTTACTGTCGCAAATTTTAATTAAGCCAGGGATTGCCTTTTCTACAGTAAATTTTTCAAAAAATAATTTTTTACTGTCGCAAATTTTAATTACGCCAAGCATTGCCTTTTCTATAGTAAATTTTTCAAAAACAAATTTTTTACTGTCGGAAATTTTAATTGCGCCAGGGATTGCCTTTTCTACAGTAAATTTTTCAAAAAATAATTTTTTACTGTCGCAAATTTTAATTACGCCAAGCATTGCCTTTTCTTTAGTAAATTTTTCACAAATTAATTTTTTACTGTCGCAAATTTTAAATCCGCCAGGGATTGCCTTTTCTTTAGTAAATTTTTCAAAAACTAATTTTTTACTCTCGCAAATTTTAACTGCGCCAGGGATTGCCTTTTCTATAGTAAATTTTTCAAAAACAAATTTTTTACTGTCGGAAATTTTAATTGCGCCAGGGATTGCCTTTTCTACAGTAAATTTTTCAAAAAATAATTTTTTACTGTCGCAAATTTTAATTACGCCAGGGATTGCCTTTTCTATAGTAAATTTTCCAAAATTTAATTTTATACTGTCGCAAATTAATTGCGCCAGGGATTGCCTTTTCTATAGTAAATTTTTCAAAAACTAATTTTTTACTGTCGCAAATTTTAATTAAGCCAGGGATTGCCTTTTCTATAGTAAATTATTCAAAAAATAATTTTTTACTGTCGCAAATTTTAATTAAGCCAGGGATTGCCTTTTCTACAGTAAATTTTTCAAAAAATAATTTTTTACTGTCGCAAATTTTAATTACGCCAAGCATTGCCTTTTCTTTAGTAAATTTTTCACAAATTAATTTTTTACTGTCGCAAATTTTAAATCCGCCAGGGATTGCCTTTTCTTTAGTAAATTTTTCAAAAACTAATTTTATACTGTCGCAAATTAATTGCGCCAGGGATTGCCTTTTCTATATTAAATTTTTCAAAAACTAATTTTTTACTGTCGCAAATTTTAATTAAGCCAGGGATTGCCTTTTCTACAGTAAATTTTTCAAAAAATAATTTTTTACTGTCGCAAATTTTAATTACGCCAAGCATTGCCTTTTCTTTAGTAAATTTTTCACAAATTAATTTTTTACTGTCGCAAATTTTAAATCCGCCAGGGATTGCCTTTTCTATAGTAAATTATTCAAAAAATAATTTTTTACTGTCGCAAATTTTAATTAAGCCAGGGATTGCCTTTTCTACAGTAAATTTTTCAAAAAATAATTTTTTACTGTCGCAAATTAATTGCGCCAGGGATTGCCTTTTCTATAGTAAATTTTTCAAAAACTAATTTTTTACTGTCGCAAATTTTAATTAAGCCAGGGATTGCCTTTTCTACAGTAAATTTTTCAAAAAATAATTTTTTACTGTCGCAAATTTTAATTACGCCAAGCATTGCCTTTTCTTTAGTAAATTTTTCACAAATTAATTTTTTACTGTCGCAAATTTTAAATCCGCCAGGGATTGCCTTTTCTTTAGTAAATTTTTCAAAAACTAATTTTTTACTCTCGCAAATTTTAACTGCGCCAGGGATTGCCTTTTCTATAGTAAATTTTTCAAAAACAAATTTTTTACTGTCGGAAATTTTAATTGCGCCAGGGATTGCCTTTTCTACAGTAAATTTTTCAAAAAATAATTTTTTACTGTCGCAAATTTTAATTACGCCAGGGATTGCCTTTTCTATAGTAAATTTTCCAAAATTTAATTTTATACTGTCGCAAATTAATTGCGCCAGGGATTGCCTTTTCTATAGTAAATTTTTCAAAAACTAATTTTTTACTGTCGCAAATTTTAATTAAGCCAGGGATTGCCTTTTCTATAGTAAATTATTCAAAAAATAATTTTTTACTGTCGCAAATTTTAATTACGCCAGGGATTGCCTTTTCTACAGTAAATTTTCCAAAATTTAATTTTATACTGTCGCAAATTAATTGCGCCAGGGATTGCCTTTTCTATAGTAAATTTTTCAAAAACTAATTTTTTACTGTCGCAAATTTTAATTAAGCCAGGGATTGCCTTTTCTATAGTAAATTTTTCAAAAAATAATTTTTTACTGTCGCAAATTTTAATTACGCCAGGGATTGCCTTTTCTATAGTAAATTTTCCAAAATTTAATTTTATACTGTCGCAAATTAATTGCGCCAGGGATTGCCTTTTCTATAGTAAATTTTTCAAAAACTAATTTTTTACTGTCGCAAATTTTAATTAAGCCAGGGATTGCCTTTTCTATAGTAAATTATTCAAAAAATAATTTTTTACTGTCGCAAATTTTAATTAAGCCAGGGATTGCCTTTTCTACAGTAAATTTTTCAAAAAATAATTTTTTACTGTCGCAAATTTTAATTACGCCAAGCATTGCCTTTTCTTTAGTAAATTTTTCACAAATTAATTTTTTACTGTCGCAAATTTTAAATCCGCCAGGGATTGCCTTTTCTATAGTAAATTATTCAAAAAATAATTTTTTACTGTCGCAAATTTTAATTAAGCCAGGGATTGCCTTTTCTACAGTAAATTTTTCAAAAAATAATTTTTTACTGTCGCAAATTTTAATTACGCCAAGCATTGCCTTTTCTATAGTAAATTTTTCAAAAACAAATTTTTTACTGTCGGAAATTTTAATTGCGCCAGGGATTGCCTTTTCTACAGTAAATTTTTCAAAAAATAATTTTTTACTGTCGCAAATTTTAATTACGCCAAGCATTGCCTTTTCTTTAGTAAATTTTTCACAAATTAATTTTTTACTGTCGCAAATTTTAAATCCGCCAGGGATTGCCTTTTCTTTAGTAAATTTTTCAAAAACTAATTTTTTACTCTCGCAAATTTTAACTGCGCCAGGGATTGCCTTTTCTATAGTAAATTTTTCAAAAACAAATTTTTTACTGTCGGAAATTTTAATTGCGCCAGGGATTGCCTTTTCTACAGTAAATTTTTCAAAAAATAATTTTTTACTGTCGCAAATTTTAATTACGCCAGGGATTGCCTTTTCTATAGTAAATTTTCCAAAATTTAATTTTATACTGTCGCAAATTAATTGCGCCAGGGATTGCCTTTTCTATAGTAAATTTTTCAAAAACTAATTTTTTACTGTCGCAAATTTTAATTAAGCCAGGGATTGCCTTTTCTATAGTAAATTATTCAAAAAATAATTTTTTACTGTCGCAAATTTTAATTAAGCCAGGGATTGCCTTTTCTACAGTAAATTTTTCAAAAAATAATTTTTTACTGTCGCAAATTTTAATTACGCCAAGCATTGCCTTTTCTTTAGTAAATTTTTCACAAATTAATTTTTTACTGTCGCAAATTTTAAATCCGCCAGGGATTGCCTTTTCTTTAGTAAATTTTTCAAAAACTAATTTTATACTGTCGCAAATTAATTGCGCCAGGGATTGCCTTTTCTATAGTAAATTTTTCAAAAACTAATTTTTTACTGTCGCAAATTTTAATTAAGCCAGGGATTGCCTTTTCTACAGTAAATTTTTCAAAAAATAATTTTTTACTGTCGCAAATTTTAATTACGCCAAGCATTGCCTTTTCTTTAGTAAATTTTTCACAAATTAATTTTTTACTGTCGCAAATTTTAAATCCGCCAGGGATTGCCTTTTCTTTAGTAAATTTTTCAAAAACTAATTTTTTACTCTCGCAAATTTTAACTGCGCCAGGGATTGCCTTTTCTATAGTAAATTTTTCAAAAACAAATTTTTTACTGTCGGAAATTTTAATTGCGCCAGGGATTGCCTTTTCTACAGTAAATTTTTCAAAAAATAATTTTTTACTGTCGCAAATTTTAATTACGCCAGGGATTGCCTTTTCTATAGTAAATTTTCCAAAATTTAATTTTATACTGTCGCAAATTAATTGCGCCAGGGATTGCCTTTTCTATAGTAAATTTTTCAAAAACTAATTTTTTACTGTCGCAAATTTTAATTAAGCCAGGGATTGCCTTTTCTATAGTAAATTATTCAAAAAATAATTTTTTACTGTCGCAAATTTTAATTGCGCCAGGGATTGCCTTTTCTACAGTAAATTTTTCAAAAAATAATTTTTTACTGTCGCAAATTTTAATTACGCCAAGCATTGCCTTTTCTTTAGTAAATTTTTCACAAATTAATTTTTTACTGTCGCAAATTTTAAATCCGCCAGGGATTGCCTTTTCTTTAGTAAATTTTTCAAAAACTAATTTTATACTGTCGCAAATTAATTGCGCCAGGGATTGCCTTTTCTATAGTAAATTTTTCAAAAACTAATTTTTTACTGTCGCAAATTTTAATTAAGCCAGGGATTGCCTTTTCTACAGTAAATTTTTCAAAAAATAATTTTTTACTGTCGCAAATTTTAATTACGCCAAGCATTGCCTTTTCTTTAGTAAATTTTTCACAAATTAATTTTTTACTGTCGCAAATTTTAAATCCGCCAGGGATTGCCTTTTCTTTAGTAAATTTTTCAAAAACTAATTTTTTACTCTCGCAAATTTTAACTGCGCCAGGGATTGCCTTTTCTATAGTAAATTTTTCAAAAACAAATTTTTTACTGTCGGAAATTTTAATTGCGCCAGGGATTGCCTTTTCTACAGTAAATTTTTCAAAAAATAATTTTTTACTGTCGCAAATTTTAATTACGCCAGGGATTGCCTTTTCTATAGTAAATTTTCCAAAATTTAATTTTATACTGTCGCAAATTAATTGCGCCAGGGATTGCCTTTTCTATAGTAAATTTTTCAAAAACTAATTTTTTACTGTCGCAAATTTTAATTAAGCCAGGGATTGCCTTTTCTATAGTAAATTATTCAAAAAATAATTTTTTACTGTCGCAAATTTTAATTGCGCCAGGGATTGCCTTTTCTACAGTAAATTTTTCAAAAAATAATTTTTTACTGTCGCAAATTTTAATTACGCCAAGCATTGCCTTTTCTTTAGTAAATTTTTCACAAATTAATTTTTTACTGTCGCAAATTTTAAATCCGCCAGGGATTGCCTTTTCTTTAGTAAATTTTTCAAAAACTAATTTTTTACTCTCGCAAATTTTAACTGCGCCAGGGATTGCCTTTTCTATAGTAAATTTTTCAAAAACAAATTTTTTACTGTCGGAAATTTTAATTGCGCCAGGGATTGCCTTTTCTACAGTAAATTTTTCAAAAAATAATTTTTTACTGTCGCAAATTTTAATTACGCCAGGGATTGCCTTTTCTATAGTAAATTTTCCAAAATTTAATTTTATACTGTCGCAAATTAATTGCGCCAGGGATTGCCTTTTCTATAGTAAATTTTTCACAAATTAATTTTTTACTGTCGCAAATTTTAAATCCGCCAGGGATTGCCTTTTCTTTAGTAAATTTTTCAAAAACTAATTTTTTACTCTCGCAAATTTTAACTGCGCCAGGGATTGCCTTTTCTATAGTAAATTTTTCAAAAACTAATTTTTTACTGTCGCAAATTTTAATTAAGCCAGGGATTGCCTTTTCTACAGTAAATTTTTCAAAAAATAATTTTTTACTGTCGCAAATTTTAATTACGCCAAGCATTGCCTTTTCTTTAGTAAATTTTTCACAAATTAATTTTTTACTGTCGCAAATTTTAAATCCGCCAGGGATTGCCTTTTCTTTAGTAAATTTTTCAAAAACTAATTTTTTACTCTCGCAAATTTTAACTGCGCCAGGGATTGCCTTTTCTATAGTAAATTTTTCAAAAACAAATTTTTTACTGTCGGAAATTTTAATTGCGCCAGGGATTGCCTTTTCTACAGTAAATTTTTCAAAAAATAATTTTTTACTGTCGCAAATTTTAATTACGCCAGGGATTGCCTTTTCTATAGTAAATTTTCCAAAATTTAATTTTATACTGTCGCAAATTAATTGCGCCAGGGATTGCCTTTTCTATAGTAAATTTTTCAAAAACTAATTTTTTACTGTCGCAAATTTTAATTAAGCCAGGGATTGCCTTTTCTATAGTAAATTATTCAAAAAATAATTTTTTACTGTCGCAAATTTTAATTGCGCCAGGGATTGCCTTTTCTACAGTAAATTTTTCAAAAAATAATTTTTTACTGTCGCAAATTTTAATTACGCCAAGCATTGCCTTTTCTTTAGTAAATTTTTCACAAATTAATTTTTTACTGTCGCAAATTTTAAATCCGCCAGGGATTGCCTTTTCTTTAGTAAATTTTTCAAAAACTAATTTTTTACTGTCGCAAATTTTAATTGCGCCAGGGATTGCCTTTTCTACAGTAAATTTTTCAAAAAATAATTTTTTACTGTCGCAAATTTTAATTACGCCAAGCATTGCCTTTTCTTTAGTAAATTTTTCACAAATTAATTTTTTACTGTCGCAAATTTTAAATCCGCCAGGGATTGCCTTTTCTATAGTAAATTTTTCAAAAACTAATTTTTTACTGTCGCAAATTTTAATTAAGCCAGGGATTGCCTTTTCTACAGTAAATTTTTCAAAAAATAATTTTTTACTGTCGCAAATTTTAATTACGCCAAGCATTGCCTTTTCTTTAGTAAATTTTTCACAAATTAATTTTTTACTGTCGCAAATTTTAAATCCGCCAGGGATTGCCTTTTCTTTAGTAAATTTTTCAAAAACTAATTTTTTACTGTCGCAAATTTTAATTACGCCAAGCATTGCCTTTTCTTTAGTAAATTTTTCACAAATTAATTTTTTACTGTCGCAAATTTTAAATCCGCCAGGGATTGCCTTTTCTTTAGTAAATTTTTCAAAAACTAATTTTTTACTCTCGCAAATTTTAACTGCGCCAGGGATTGCCTTTTCTATAGTAAATTTTTCAAAAACAAATTTTTTACTGTCGGAAATTTTAATTGCGCCAGGGATTGCCTTTTCTACAGTAAATTTTTCAAAAAATAATTTTTTACTGTCGCAAATTTTAATTACGCCAGGGATTGCCTTTTCTATAGTAAATTTTCCAAAATTTAATTTTATACTGTCGCAAATTAATTGCGCCAGGGATTGCCTTTTCTATAGTAAATTTTTCAAAAACTAATTTTTTACTGTCGCAAATTTTAATTAAGCCAGGGATTGCCTTTTCTATAGTAAATTATTCAAAAAATAATTTTTTACTGTCGCAAATTTTAATTGCGCCAGGGATTGCCTTTTCTACAGTAAATTTTTCAAAAAATAATTTTTTACTGTCGCAAATTTTAATTACGCCAAGCATTGCCTTTTCTTTAGTAAATTTTTCACAAATTAATTTTTTACTGTCGCAAATTTTAAATCCGCCAGGGATTGCCTTTTCTTTAGTAAATTTTTCAAAAACTAATTTTTTACTGTCGCAAATTTTAATTACGCCAAGCATTGCCTTTTCTTTAGTAAATTTTTCACAAATTAATTTTATACTGTCGCAAATTAATTGCGCCAGGGATTGCCTTTTCTATAGTAAATTTTTCAAAAACTAATTTTTTACTGTCGCAAATTTTAATTAAGCCAGGGATTGCCTTTTCTATAGTAAATTATTCAAAAAATAATTTTTTACTGTCGCAAATTTTAAATCCGCCAGGGATTGCCTTTTCTTTAGTAAATTTTTCAAAAACTAATTTTTTACTGTCGCAAATTTTAATTACGCCAAGCATTGCCTTTTCTTTAGTAAATTTTTCACAAATTAATTTTTTACTGTCGCAAATTTTAAATCCGCCAGGGATTGCCTTTTCTTTAGTAAATTTTTCAAAAACTAATTTTTTACTCTCGCAAATTTTAACTGCGCCAGGGATTGCCTTTTCTATAGTAAATTTTTCAAAAACAAATTTTTTACTGTCGGAAATTTTAATTGCGCCAGGGATTGCCTTTTCTACAGTAAATTTTTCAAAAAATAATTTTTTACTGTCGCAAATTTTAATTACGCCAGGGATTGCCTTTTCTATAGTAAATTTTCCAAAATTTAATTTTATACTGTCGCAAATTAATTGCGCCAGGGATTGCCTTTTCTATAGTAAATTTTTCAAAAACTAATTTTTTACTGTCGCAAATTTTAATTAAGCCAGGGATTGCCTTTTCTATAGTAAATTATTCAAAAAATAATTTTTTACTGTCGCAAATTTTAATTGCGCCAGGGATTGCCTTTTCTACAGTAAATTTTTCAAAAAATAATTTTTTACTGTCGCAAATTTTAATTACGCCAAGCATTGCCTTTTCTTTAGTAAATTTTTCACAAATTAATTTTTTACTGTCGCAAATTTTAAATCCGCCAGGGATTGCCTTTTCTTTAGTAAATTTTTCAAAAACTAATTTTTTACTCTCGCAAATTTTAACTGCGCCAGGGATTGCCTTTTCTATAGTAAATTTTTCAAAAAACAAATTTTTTACTGTCGGAAATTTTAATTGCGCCAGGGATTGCCTTTTCTACAGTAAATTTTTCAAAAAATAATTTTTTACTGTCGCAAATTTTAATTACGCCAAGCATTGCCTTTTCTTTAGTAAATTTTTCACAAATTAATTTTTTACTGTCGCAAATTTTAAATCCGCCAGGGATTGCCTTTTCTATAGTAAATTTTTCAAAAACTAATTTTTTACTGTCGCAAATTTTAATTAAGCCAGGGATTGCCTTTTCTACAGTAAATTTTTCAAAAAATAATTTTTTACTGTCGCAAATTTTAATTACGCCAAGCATTGCCTTTTCTTTAGTAAATTTTTCACAAATTAATTTTTTACTGTCGCAAATTTTAAATCCGCCAGGGATTGCCTTTTCTTTAGTAAATTTTTCAAAAACTAATTTTTTACTGTCGCAAATTTTAATTACGCCAAGCATTGCCTTTTCTTTAGTAAATTTTTCACAAATTAATTTTTTACTGTCGCAAATTTTAAATCCGCCAGGGATTGCCTTTTCTTTAGTAAATTTTTCAAAAACTAATTTTTTACTCTCGCAAATTTTAACTGCGCCAGGGATTGCCTTTTCTATAGTAAATTTTTCAAAAACAAATTTTTTACTGTCGGAAATTTTAATTGCGCCAGGGATTGCCTTTTCTACAGTAAATTTTTCAAAAAATAATTTTTTACTGTCGCAAATTTTAATTACGCCAGGGATTGCCTTTTCTATAGTAAATTTTCCAAAATTTAATTTTATACTGTCGCAAATTAATTGCGCCAGGGATTGCCTTTTCTATAGTAAATTTTTCAAAAACTAATTTTTTACTGTCGCAAATTTTAATTAAGCCAGGGATTGCCTTTTCTATAGTAAATTATTCAAAAAATAATTTTTTACTGTCGCAAATTTTAATTGCGCCAGGGATTGCCTTTTCTACAGTAAATTTTTCAAAAAATAATTTTTTACTGTCGCAAATTTTAATTACGCCAAGCATTGCCTTTTCTTTAGTAAATTTTTCACAAATTAATTTTTTACTGTCGCAAATTTTAAATCCGCCAGGGATTGCCTTTTCTTTAGTAAATTTTTCAAAAACTAATTTTTTACTCTCGCAAATTTTAACTGCGCCAGGGATTGCCTTTTCTATAGTAAATTTTTCAAAAACAAATTTTTTACTGTCGGAAATTTTAATTGCGCCAGGGATTGCCTTTTCTACAGTAAATTTTTCAAAAAATAATTTTTTACTGTCGCAAATTTTAATTACGCCAGGGATTGCCTTTTCTATAGTAAATTTTCCAAAATTTAATTTTATACTGTCGCAAATTAATTGCGCCAGGGATTGCCTTTTCTATAGTAAATTTTTCACAAATTAATTTTTTACTGTCGCAAATTTTAAATCCGCCAGGGATTGCCTTTTCTTTAGTAAATTTTTCAAAAACTAATTTTTTACTCTCGCAAATTTTAACTGCGCCAGGGATTGCCTTTTCTATAGTAAATTTTTCAAAAACTAATTTTTTACTGTCGCAAATTTTAATTAAGCCAGGGATTGCCTTTTCTACAGTAAATTTTTCAAAAAATAATTTTTTACTGTCGCAAATTTTAATTACGCCAAGCATTGCCTTTTCTTTAGTAAATTTTTCACAAATTAATTTTTTACTGTCGCAAATTTTAAATCCGCCAGGGATTGCCTTTTCTTTAGTAAATTTTTCAAAAACTAATTTTTTACTCTCGCAAATTTTAACTGCGCCAGGGATTGCCTTTTCTATAGTAAATTTTTCAAAAACAAATTTTTTACTGTCGGAAATTTTAATTGCGCCAGGGATTGCCTTTTCTACAGTAAATTTTTCAAAAAATAATTTTTTACTGTCGCAAATTTTAATTACGCCAGGGATTGCCTTTTCTATAGTAAATTTTCCAAAATTTAATTTTATACTGTCGCAAATTAATTGCGCCAGGGATTGCCTTTTCTATAGTAAATTTTTCAAAAACTAATTTTTTACTGTCGCAAATTTTAATTAAGCCAGGGATTGCCTTTTCTATAGTAAATTATTCAAAAAATAATTTTTTACTGTCGCAAATTTTAATTGCGCCAGGGATTGCCTTTTCTACAGTAAATTTTTCAAAAAATAATTTTTTACTGTCGCAAATTTTAATTACGCCAAGCATTGCCTTTTCTTTAGTAAATTTTTCACAAATTAATTTTTTACTGTCGCAAATTTTAAATCCGCCAGGGATTGCCTTTTCTTTAGTAAATTTTTCAAAAACTAATTTTATACTGTCGCAAATTAATTGCGCCAGGGATTGCCTTTTCTATAGTAAATTTTTCAAAAACTAATTTTTTACTGTCGCAAATTTTAATTAAGCCAGGGATTGCCTTTTCTACAGTAAATTTTTCAAAAAATAATTTTTTACTGTCGCAAATTTTAATTACGCCAAGCATTGCCTTTTCTTTAGTAAATTTTTCACAAATTAATTTTTTACTGTCGCAAATTTTAAATCCGCCAGGGATTGCCTTTTCTTTAGTAAATTTTTCAAAAACTAATTTTTTACTCTCGCAAATTTTAACTGCGCCAGGGATTGCCTTTTCTATAGTAAATTTTTCAAAAACAAATTTTTTACTGTCGGAAATTTTAATTGCGCCAGGGATTGCCTTTTCTACAGTAAATTTTTCAAAAAATAATTTTTTACTGTCGCAAATTTTAATTACGCCAGGGATTGCCTTTTCTATAGTAAATTTTCCAAAATTTAATTTTATACTGTCGCAAATTAATTGCGCCAGGGATTGCCTTTTCTATAGTAAATTTTTCAAAAACTAATTTTTTACTGTCGCAAATTTTAATTAAGCCAGGGATTGCCTTTTCTATAGTAAATTATTCAAAAAATAATTTTTTACTGTCGCGAATTTTAATTGCGCCAGGGATTGCCTTTTCTACAGTAAATTTTTCAAAAAATAATTTTTTACTGTCGCAAATTTTAATTACGCCAAGCATTGCCTTTTCTTTAGTAAATTTTTCACAAATTAATTTTTTACTGTCGCAAATTTTAAATCCGCCAGGGATTGCCTTTTCTTTAGTAAATTTTTCAAAAACTAATTTTTTACTCTCGCAAATTTTAACTGCGCCAGGGATTGCCTTTTCTATAGTAAATTTTTCAAAAACAAATTTTTTACTGTCGGAAATTTTAATTGCGCCAGGGATTGCCTTTTCTACAGTAAATTTTTCAAAAAATAATTTTTTACTGTCGCAAATTTTAATTACGCCAGGGATTGCCTTTTCTATAGTAAATTTTCCAAAATTTAATTTTATACTGTCGCAAATTAATTGCGCCAGGGATTGCCTTTTCTATAGTAAATTTTTCAAAAACTAATTTTTTACTGTCGCAAATTTTAATTGCGCCAGGGATTGCCTTTTCTACAGTAAATTTTTCAAAAAATAATTTTTTACTGTCGCAAATTTTAATTACGCCAGGGATTGCCTTTTCTATAGTAAATTTTCCAAAATTTAATTTTATACTGTCGCAAATTAATTGCGCCAGGGATTGCCTTTTCTATAGTAAATTTTTCAAAAACTAATTTTTTACTGTCGCAAATTTTAATTAAGCCAGGGATTGCCTTTTCTATAGTAAATTATTCAAAAAATAATTTTTTACTGTCGCAAATTTTAATTGCGCCAGGGATTGCCTTTTCTACAGTAAATTTTTCAAAAAATAATTTTTTACTGTCGCAAATTTTAATTACGCCAAGCATTGCCTTTTCTTTAGTAAATTTTTCACAAATTAATTTTTTACTGTCGCAAATTTTAAATCCGCCAGGGATTGCCTTTTCTTTAGTAAATTTTTCAAAAACTAATTTTTTACTCTCGCAAATTTTAACTGCGCCAGGGATTGCCTTTTCTATAGTAAATTTTTCAAAAACAAATTTTTTACTGTCGGAAATTTTAATTGCGCCAGGGATTGCCTTTTCTACAGTAAATTTTTCAAAAAATAATTTTTTACTGTCGCAAATTTTAATTACGCCAGGGATTGCCTTTTCTATAGTAAATTTTCCAAAATTTAATTTTATACTGTCGCAAATTAATTGCGCCAGGGATTGCCTTTTCTATAGTAAATTTTTCAAAAACTAATTTTTTACTGTCGCAAATTTTAATTAAGCCAGGGATTGCCTTTTCTATAGTAAATTATTCAAAAAATAATTTTTTACTGTCGCAAATTTTAATTGCGCCAGGGATTGCCTTTTCTACAGTAAATTTTTCAAAAAATAATTTTTTACTGTCGCAAATTTTAATTACGCCAAGCATTGCCTTTTCTATAGTAAATTATTCAAAAAATAATTTTTTACTGTCGCAAATTTTAATTGCGCCAGGGATTGCCTTTTCTATAGTAAATTTTTCACAAATTAATTTTTTACTGTCGCAAATATTAAATACGCCAGGGATTGCCTTTTCTATAGTAAATTTTACAAAAAATAATTTTTTACTGTCGCAAATTTTAATTCCGCCAGGGATTGCCTTTTCTATAGTAAATTTTTCACAAATTAATTTTTTACTGTCGCAAATTTTAAATCCGCCAGCGATTGCCTCTTCTATAGTAAATTATTCAAAAATAATTTTTTACGGTCGCAAATTTTAATTGCGCCAGGGATTGCCTTTTCTATAGTAAATTTTTCAAAAAATAATTTGCTACTGTCGCAAATTTTAATTGCGCCAGGGATTTCCTTTTCTATAGTAAATTTTTCAAAAACAAATTTTTTACTGTCGGAAAATTTTAATTGCGCCAGGGATGGCCTTTTCTATTGTAAATTTTTCAAAAATTAATTTTATACTGTCGCAAATTTTAAATACGCCAGGGATTGCCTTTTCTTTAGTAAATTTTTCACAAATTAATTTTTTACTGTCGCAAATTTTAAATCCGCCAGGGATTGCCTTTTCTTTAGTAAATTTTTCAAAAACTAATTTTTTACTCTCGCAAATTTTAACTGCGCCAGGGATTGCCTTTTCTATAGTAAATTTTTCAAAAACAAATTTTTTACTGTCGGAAATTTTAATTGCGCCAGGGATTGCCTTTTCTACAGTAAATTTTTCAAAAAATAATTTTTTACTGTCGCAAATTTTAATTACGCCAGGGATTGCCTTTTCTATAGTAAATTTTCCAAAATTTAATTTTATACTGTCGCAAATTAATTGCGCCAGGGATTGCCTTTTCTATAGTAAATTTTTCAAAAACTAATTTTTTACTGTCGCAAATTTTAATTAAGCCAGGGATTGCCTTTTCTATAGTAAATTATTCAAAAAATAATTTTTTACTGTCGCAAATTTTAATTGCGCCAGGGATTGCCTTTTCTACAGTAAATTTTTCACAAATTAATTTTTTACTGTCGCAAATTTTAAATCCGCCAGGGATTGCCTTTTCTTTAGTAAATTTTTCAAAAACTAATTTTTTACTCTCGCAAATTTTAACTGCGCCAGGGATTGCCTTTTCTATAGTAAATTTTTCAAAAACAAATTTTTTACTGTCGCAAATTTTAATTGCGCCAGGGATTGCCTTTTCTACAGTAAATTTTTCAAAAAATAATTTGCTACTGTCGCAAATTTTAAATACGCCAGGGATTGCCTTTTCTATAGTAAATTTTTCAAAAAATAATTTTATACTGCCGCAAATTTTAATTGCGCCAGGGATTGCCTTTTCTATAGTAAATTTTTCACAAATTAATTTTTTACTGTCGCAAATTTTAAATACGCCAGGGATTGCCTTTTCTATAGTAAATTTTGCAAAAAATAATTTTTTACTGTCGCAAATTTTAATTACGCCAGGGATTGCCTTTTCTTTAGTAAATTTTTCACAAATTAATTTTTTACTGTCGCAAATTTTAAATCCGCCAGGGATTGCCTTTTCTTTAGTAAATTTTTCAAAAACTAATTTTTTACTCTCGCAAATTTTAACTGCGCCAGGGATTGCCTTTTCTATAGTAAATTTTTCAAAAACAAATTTTTTACTGTCGGAAATTTTAATTGCGCCAGGGATTGCCTTTTCTACAGTAAATTTTTCAAAAAATAATTTTTTACTGTCGCAAATTTTAATTACGCCAGGGATTGCCTTTTCTATAGTAAATTTTCCAAAATTTAATTTTATACTGTCGCAAATTAATTGCGCCAGGGATTGCCTTTTCTATAGTAAATTTTTCAAAAACTAATTTTTTACTGTCGCAAATTTTAATTAAGCCAGGGATTGCCTTTTCTATAGTAAATTATTCAAAAAATAATTTTTTACTGTCGCAAATTTTAATTGCGCCAGGGATTGCCTTTTCTACAGTAAATTTTTCAAAAAATAATTTTTTACTGTCGCAAATTTTAATTACGCCAAGCATTGCCTTTTCTTTAGTAAATTTTTCACAAATTAATTTTTTACTGTCGCAAATTTTAAATCCGCCAGGGATTGCCTTTTCTTTAGTAAATTTTTCAAAAACTAATTTTTTACTCTCGCAAATTTTAACTGCGCCAGGGATTGCCTTTTCTATAGTAAATTTTTCAAAAACAAATTTTTTACTGTCGGAAATTTTAATTGCGCCAGGGATTGCCTTTTCTACAGTAAATTTTTCAAAAAATAATTTTTTACTGTCGCAAATTTTAATTACGCCAGGGATTGCCTTTTCTATAGTAAATTTTCCAAAATTTAATTTTATACTGTCGCAAATTAATTGCGCCAGGGATTGCCTTTTCTATAGTAAATTTTTCAAAAACAAATTTTTTACTGTCGGAAATTTTAATTGCGCCAGGGATTGCCTTTTCTACAGTAAATTTTTCAAAAAATAATTTTTTACTGTCGCAAATTTTAATTACGCCAGGGATTGCCTTTTCTATAGTAAATTTTCCAAAATTTAATTTTATACTGTCGCAAATTAATTGCGCCAGGGATTGCCTTTTCTATAGTAAATTTTTCAAAAACTAATTTTTTACTGTCGCAAATTTTAATTAAGCCAGGGATTGCCTTTTCTATAGTAAATTATTCAAAATTTAATTTTATACTGTCGCAAATTAATTGCGCCAGGGATTGCCTTTTCTATAGTAAATTTTTCAAAAACTAATTTTTTACTGTCGCAAATTTTAATTAAGCCAGGGATTGCCTTTTCTATAGTAAATTATTCAAAAAATAATTTTTTACTGTCGCAAATTTTAATTGCGCCAGGGATTGCCTTTTCTACAGTAAATTTTTCAAAAAATAATTTTTTACTGTCGCAAATTTTAATTACGCCAAGCATTGCCTTTTCTATAGTAAATTATTCAAAAAATAATTTTTTACTGTCGCAAATTTTAATTGCGCCAGGGATTGCCTTTTCTATAGTAAATTTTTCACAAATTAATTTTTTACTGTCGCAAATATTAAATACGCCAGGGATTGCCTTTTCTATAGTAAATTTTACAAAAAATAATTTTTTACTGTCGCAAATTTTAATTCCGCCAGGGATTGCCTTTTCTATAGTAAATTTTTCACAAATTAATTTTTTACTGTCGCAAATTTTAAATCCGCCAGCGATTGCCTCTTCTATAGTAAATTATTCAAAAATAATTTTTTACGGTCGCAAATTTTAATTGCGCCAGGGATTGCCTTTTCTATAGTAAATTTTTCAAAAAATAATTTGCTACTGTCGCAAATTTTAATTGCGCCAGGGATTTCCTTTTCTATAGTAAATTTTTCAAAAACAAATTTTTTACTGTCGGAAAATTTTAATTGCGCCAGGGATGGCCTTTTCTATTGTAAATTTTTCAAAAATTAATTTTATACTGTCGCAAATTTTAAACACGCCAGGGATTGCCTCTTCTATAGTAAATTTTGCAAAAAATAATTTTTTACTGTCGCAAATTTTAATTGCGCCAGGGATTGCCTTTTCTATTGTAAATTTTTCACAAATTAATTTTTTACTGTCGCAAATTTTAAATACGCCAGGGATTGCCTTTTCTATAGAAAATTATTCAAAAAATAATTTTTTACTGTCCCAAATTTTAAATACGCCAGGGATTGCCTTTTCTACAGTAAATTTTTCAAAAAATAATTTTTTACTGTCGCAAATTTTAAATACGCCAGGGATTGCCTTTTCTATAGTAAATTTTTCAAAAAAATAATTTTATACTGCCGCAAATTTTAATTGCGCCAGGGATTGCCTTTTCTATAGTAAATTTTTCAACAAATTAATTTTTTACTGTCGCAAATTTTAAATACGCCAGGGATTGCCTTTTCTATAGTAAATTTTGCAAAAAATAATTTTTTACTGTCGCAAATTTTAATTACGCCAGGGATTGCCTTTTCTTTAGTAAATTTTTCACAAATTAATTTTTTTACTGTCGCAAATTTTAAATCCGCCAGGGATTGCCTTTTCTTTAGTAAATTTTTTCAAAAACTAATTTTTTACTCTCGCAAATTTTAACTGCGCAGGGATTGCCTTTTCTATAGTAAATTTTTCAAAAACAAATTTTTTACTGTCGGAAATTTTAATTGCGCCAGGGATTGCCTTTTCTACAGTAAATTTTTCAAAAATAATTTTTTACTGTCGCAAATTTTAATTACGCCAGGGATTGCCTTTTCTATAGTAAATTTTCCAAAATTTAATTTTATACTGTCGCAAATTAATTGCGCCAGGGATTGCCTTTTCTATAGTAAATTTTTCAAAAACTAATTTTTTACTGTCGCAAATTTTAATTAAGCCAGGGATTGCCTTTTCTATAGTAAATTATTCAAAAAATAATTTTTTACTGTCCGCAAATTTTAATTGCGCCAGGGATTGCCTTTTCTACAGTAAATTTTTCAAAAAATAATTTTTTACTGTCGCAAATTTTAATTACGCCAAGCATTGCCTTTTCTATAGTAAATTATTCAAAAAATAATTTTTTACTGTCGCAAATTTTAATTGCGCCAGAGATTGCCTTTTTTACAGTAAATTTTTCAGAAAATAATTTTTTACTGTCGCAAATTTTAAATACGCCAGGGATTGCCTTTTCTATAGTAAATTTTTCAAAAAATAATTTTCTACTGTCGCAAATTTTAATTGTGCCAGGGATTGCCTTTTCTACAGTAAATTTTTCAAAAAATAATTTTTTACTGTCGCAAATTTTAATTACGCCAGGGATTGCCTTTTCTATAGTAAATTTTTCAAAAATTAATTTTTTACTGTCAAAAATTTTAAATCCGCGACGGATTGCCTTTTCTATAGTAAATTATTCAAAAAATAATTTTTTACTGTCGCAAATTTTAATTGCGCCAGGGATTGCCTTTTCTACAGTAAGTTTTTCAAAAAATAATTTTTTATTGTCGCCAGTTTTAATTACGCCAGGGATTGCCTTTTCTATAGTAAATTTTTCACAAATTAATTTTTTACTATCGCAAATTTTAAATCCGCCAGGGATTGCCTTTTCTATAGTAAATTTTTCAAAAATTAATTTTTTACTGTCGCAAATTTTAATTGCGCCAGGTATTGCCTTTTCTATAGTAAATTTTTCAAAAAATAATTTTTTACTGTCGCAAATTTTAATTACGCCAGGGATTGCCTTTTCTATAGCAAATTTTTCAAAAAATAATTTTTTACTGTCGCAAAATTTAACTACGCCAGGGATTGCCTTTTCTACAGTAGATTTTTCAAAAAATAATTTTTTACTGTCGCAAATTTTAATTACACCAGGGATTGCCTTTTCTATAGTAAATTTTGCAAAAAAATAATTTTTTACTGTCGCAAATTTTAATTGCGCCAGGGATTGCTTTTTCTATAGTAAATTTTGCAAAAAAATATTTTTTTACTGTCGCAAATTTTAATTGCGCCAGGGATTGCCTTTTCTATAGTAAATTTTTCAAAAATTAATTTTTTACTGTCGCAAATTTTAAATACGCCAGGGATTGCCTTTTCTATAGTAAATTTTTCAAAAAATAATTTTTTACTGTCGCAAATTTTAATTGCGCCAGGGATTGCCTTTTCTATAGTAAATTTTGCAAAAAAATAATTTTTTACTGTCGCAAATTTTAATTGCGCCAGGGATTGCCTTTTCTATAGTAAATTTTCACAAATTAATTTTTTACAGTCGCAAATTTTAAATCCGCCAGGGATTGCCTTTTCTATAAAATTATCCAAAAAATAATTTTTTACTGTCGCTAATTTTAATTGCGTCAGGGATTGCCTTTTCTACAGTAAGTTTTTCAAAAAATAATTTTCTACTGTCGCAAATCTTAATTGCGCCAGGGATTGTCTTTTCTACAGTAAATTTTTCAAAAAATAATTTTTTACTGTCCGCAAATTTTAAATACGCCAGGGATTGCCTTTTCTATAGTAAATTTTTCAAAAAATAATTTTATACTGCCGCAAATTTTAATTGCGCCAGGGATTGCCTTTTCTATAGTAAATTTTTCACAAATTAATTTTTTACTGTCGCAAATTTTAAATCCGCCAGGGATTGCCTTTTCTATAGTAAATTATCCAAAAAATAATTTTTTACTGTCGCAAATTTTAATTGCGTCAGGTATTGCCTTTTCTACAGTAAATTTTTCAAAAAATAATTTTCTATTGTCGCAAATTTTAATTGCGCCAGGGATTGCCTTTTCTACAGTAAATTTTTTCAAAAAATAATTTTTTACTGTCGCAAATTTTAATTGCGCCAGGGATTGCCTTTTCTACAGTAAATTTTACAAAAAATAATTTTATACTGTCGCAAATTTTAATTACGCCAGGGATTGTCTTTTCTATAGTAAATTTTTCAAAATTTAATTTTATACTGTCGCAAATTTTACTTGCGCCAGGGATTGCCTTTTCTATAGTAAATTTTTTCACAAATTAATTTTTTTCTGTCGCAAATTTTAAATACGCCAGGGATTGCCTTTTCTATAGAAAATTATTCAAAAAATAATTTTTTACTGTCCCAAATTTTAAATACGCCAGGGATTGCCTTTTCTACAGTAAATTTTTCAAAATTAAATTTTACACTGTCGCAAATTTTAATTGCGCCAGGGATTGCCTTTTCTTTAGTAAATTTTTCAAAAACTAATTTTTTACTTTCGCAAATTTTTATTACGCCAGGGATTGCCTTTTCTATAGTAAATTCTTCAAAATTAAATTTTATACTGTCGCAAATTTTAATTGCGCCAGGGATAGCCTTTTCTTTAGTAAATTTTTCAAAAACTAATTTTTTACTGTCGCAAATTTTTATTACGCCAGGGATTGCCTTTTCTATAGTAAATTTTTCAAAATTTAATTTTATACAGTCGCAAATTTTAATTGCGCCAGGGATTGCCCTTTCTATAGTAAATTTTTCAAAAAATAATTTTATACTGCCGCAAATTTTAATTGCGCCAGGGATTGCCTTTTCTATAGTATATTTTTCACAAATTAATTTTTTACTGCCGCATATTTTAAATACGCCAGGGATTGCCTTTTCTATAGTAAATTTTGCAAGAAATAATTTTTTACTGTCGCAAATTTTAATTGCGCCAGGGATTGCCTTTTCTATAATAAATTTTTCACAAATTAATTTTTTACTGTCGCAAATTTTAAATCCGCCAGGGATTGCCTTTTCTATAGCAAATTATCCAAAAATAATTTTTACTGTCGCAAATTTTAATTGCCCCAGGGATTGCCTTTTCTATAGTAAATTTTTCAAAAAATAATTTTCTACTGTCACAAATTTTAATTGCGCCAGGGATTGCCTTTTCTATAGTAAATTTTTCAAAAACAAATTTTATACTGTCGCAAATTTTAATTGCTCCAGGGATTGCCTTTTCTACAGTAAATTTTTCAAAAAATAATTTTTTACTGTCGCAAATTTTAACTACGCCAGGGATTGCCTTTTCTACAGTAAATTTTTCAAAAATAATTTTTTACTGTCGCAAATTTTAATTACGCCAGGGATTGCCTTTTCTACAGAAAATTTTTCAAAAAATAATTTTTTACTGTCGCAAATTTTAATTACGCCAGGCATTGCCTTTTCTATAGTAAATTTTTTACTGTGGCAAATTTTAAATACGCCAGGGATTGCCTTTTCTATAGTAAATTTTGCAAAAAATAATTTTTTACTGTCGCAAATTTTAATTCCGCCGGGTATTGCCTTTTCTATAGTAAATTTTTCACAAATTAATTTTTTACTGTCGCAAATTTTAAATCCGCCAGGGACTGCGTTTTCTATAGTATATTATTCAAAAATAATTTTTTACTGTCGCAAATTTTAATTGCGCCAGGGATTGCCTTTTCTATAGTAAATTTTTCAAAAAATAATTTGCTATTGTCGCAAATTTTAATTGCGCCAGGGATTGCCTTTTCTATAGTAAATTTTTCAAAAACAAATTTTTTACTATCGGAAATTTTAATTGCGCCAGGGATTGCCTTTTCTACAGTAAATTTTTCAAAAATAATTTTTTACTGTCGCAAATTTTAATTACGCCAGGGATTGCCTTTTCTATAGTAAATTTTGCAAAAAATAATTTTTTACTGTCGCAAATTTTAATTGCGCCAGGGATTGCCTTTTCTATAGTAAATTTTCCAAAATTTAATTTTATACTGTCGCAAATTTTAATTGCGCCAGGGATTGCCTTTTCTATAGTAAATTTTTCAAAAACTAATTTTTTACTGTCGCAAATTTTAATTAATCCAGGGATTGCCTTTTCTATAGTAAATTATTCAAAAAATAATTTTTTACTGTCGCAAATTTTAATTGCGCCAGGGATTGCCTTTCTACAGAAAATTTTTCAAAAAATAATTTTTTACTGTCGCAAATTTTAATTACGCCAAGCATTGCCTTTTCTATAGTAAATTATTCAAAAAATAATTTTTACTGTCGCAAATTTTAATTGCGCCAGAGATTGCCTTTTCTACAGTAAATTTTTCAAAAAATAATTTTTTACTGTCGCAAATTTTAAATACGCCAGGGATTGCCTTTTCTATAGTAAATTTTTCAAAAAATAATTTTCTACTGTCTCAAATTTTAATTGTGCCAGGGATTGCCTTTTCTACAGTAAATTTTTCAAAAAATAATTTTTTACTGTCGCAAATTTTAATTACGTCAGGGATTGCCTTTTCTATAGTAAATTTTTCAAAACTTAATTTTTTACTGTCACAAATTTTAAATCCGCGAGGGATTGCCTTTTCTATAGTAAATTATTCAAAAAATAATTTTTTACTGTCGCAAATTTTAATTGCGCCAGGGATTGCCTTTTCTACAGTAAGTTTTTCAAAAAATAATTTTTTACTGCCGCAAGTTTTAATTGCGCCAGGGCTTGCCTTTTCTATAGTAAATTTTTCACAAATTAATTTTTTACTGTCGCAAATTTTAAATACGCCAGGGATTGCCTTTTCTATAGAAAATTATTCAAAAAATAATTTTTTACTGTCCCAAATTTTAAATACGCCAGGGATTGCCTTTTCTACAGTAAATTTTTCAAAATTAAATTTTATACTGTCGCAAATTTTAATTGCGCCAGGGATTGCCTTTTCTTTAGTAAATTTTTCAAAAACTAATTTTTTACTTTCGCAAATTTTTATTACGCCAGGGATTGCCTTTTCTATAGTAAATTCTTCAAAATTAAATTTTATACTGTCGCAAATTTTAATTGCGCCAGGGATTGCCTTTTCTTTAGTAAATTTTTCAAAAACTAATTTTTTACTGTCGCAAATTTTTATTACGCCAGGGATTGCCTTTTCTATAGTAAATTTTTCAAAATTTAATTTTATACAGTCGCAAATTTTAATTGCGCCAGGGATTGCCCTTTCTATAGTAAATTTTTCAAAAAATAATTTTATACTGCCGCAAATTTTAATTGCGCCAGGGATTGCCTTTTCTATAGTATATTTTTCACAAATTAATTTTTTACTGTCGCATATTTTAAATACGCCAGGGATTGCCTTTTCTATAGTAAATTTTGCAAGAAATAATTTTTTACTGTCGCAAATTTTAATTGCGCCAGGGATTGCCTTTTCTATAATAAATTTTTCACAAATTAATTTTTTACTGTCGCAAATTTTAAATCCGCCAAGGATTGCCTTTTCTATAGCAAATTATTCAAAAATAATTTTTACTGTCGCAAATTTTAATTGCCCCAGGGATTGCCTCTTCTATAGTAAATTTTTCAAAAAATAATTTTCTACTGTCACAAATTTTAATTGCGCCAGGGATTGCCTTTTCTATAGTAAATTTTTCAAAAACAAATTTTATACTGTCGCAAATTTTAATTGCTCCAGGGATTGCCTTTTCTACAGTAAATTTTTCAAAAAATAATTTTTTACTGTCGCAAATTTTAACTACGCCAGGGATTGCCTTTTCTACAGTAAATTTTTCAAAAGATAATTTTTTACTGTCGCAAATTTTAATTACGCCAGGGATTGCCTTTTCTACAGAAAATTTTTCAAAAAATAATTTTTTACTGTCGCAAATTTTAATTACGCCAGGCATTGCCTTTTCTATAGTAAATTTTTTACTGTGGCAAATTTTAAATACGCCAGGGATTGCCTTTTCTATAGTAAATTTTGCAAAAAATAATTTTTTACTGTCGCAAATTTTAATTCCGCCAGGTATTGCCTTTTCTATAGTAAATTTTTCACAAATTAATTTTTTACTGTCGCAAATTTTAAATCCGCCAGGGATTGCGTTTTCTATAGTATATTATTCAAAAATAATTTTTTACTGTCGCAAATTTTAATTGCGCCAGGGATTGCCTTTTCTATAGTAAATTTTTCAAAAACAAATTTTATACTGTCGCAAATTTTAATTGCCCCAGGGATTGCCTCTTCTATAGTAAATTTTGCAAAAAATAATTTTTTACTGTCGCAAATTTTAATTGCGCCAGGGATTGCCTTTTCTATAGTAAATTTTCCAAAATTTAATTTTATACTGTCGCAAATTTTAATTGCGCCAGGGATTGCCTTTTCTATAGTAAATTTTTCAAAAACTAATTTTTTACTGTCGCAAATTTTAATTAATCCAGGGATTGCCTTTTCTATAGTAAATTATTCAAAAAATAATTTTTTACTGTCGCAAATTTTAATTGCGCCAGGGATTGCCTTTTCTACAGAAAATTTTTCAAAAAATAATTTTTTACTGTCGCAAATTTTAATTACGCCAGGCATTGCCTTTTCTATAGTAAATTATTCAAAAAATAATTTTTTACTGTCGCAAATTTTAATTGCGCCAGAGATTGCCTTTTCTACAGTAAATTTTTCAAAAAATAATTTTTTACTGTCGCAAATTTTAAATACGCCAGGGATTGCCTTTTCTATAGTAAATTTTCAAAAAATAATTTTCTACTGTCTCAAATTTTAATTGTGCCAGGGATTGCCTTTTCTACAGTAAATTTTTCAAAAAATAATTTTTTACTGTCGCAAATTTTAATTACGCCAGGGATTGCCTTTTCTATAGTAAATTTTTCAAAACTTAATTTTTTACTGTCACAAATTTTAAATCCGCGAGGGATTGCCTTTTCTATAGTAAATTATTCAAAAAATAATTTTTTACTGTCGCAAATTTTAATTGCGCCAGGGATTGCCTTTTCTACAGTAAGTTTTTCAAAAAATAATTTTTTACTGTCGCAAGTTTTAATTGCGCCAGGGCTTGCCTTTTCTATAGTAAATTTTTCACAAATTAATTTTTTACTGTCGCAAATTTTAAATCCGCCAGGGATTGGCTTTTCTATAGTAAATTTTTCAAAAATTAATTTTTTACTGTCGCAAATTTTAATTGCGCCAGGTATTGCCTTTTCTATAGTAAATTTTTCAAAAAATAATTTTTTACTGTCGCAAATTTTAATTACGCCAGGGATTGCCTTTTCTACAGTAAATTTTTCAAAAAATATTTTTTTACTGTCGCAAATTTTAACTACGCCAGGGATTGCCTTTTCTACAGTAAATTTTTCAAAAAATAATTTTTTACTGTCGCAAATTTTAATTACGCCAGGGATTGCCTTTTCTATAGTAAATTTTGCAAAAAAATAATTTTTTACTGTCGCAAATTTTAATTACGCCAGGCATTGCCTTTTCTATAGTAAATTTTTTACTGTGGCAAATTTTAAATACGCCAGGGATTGCCTTTTCTATAGTAAATTTTGCAAAAAATAATTTTTTACTGTCGCAAATTTTAATTCCGCCAGGTATTGCCTTTTCTATAGTAAATTTTTCACAAATTAATTTTTTACTGTCGCAAATTTTAAATCCGCCAGGGATTGCGTTTTCTATAGTATATTATTCAAAAATAATTTTTTACTGGCGCAAATTTTAATTGCGCCAGGGTTTGCCTTTTCTATAGTAAATTTTTCAAAAAATAATTTGCTATTGTCGCAAATTTTAATTGCGCCAGGGATTGCCTTTTCTATAGTAAATTTTTCAAAAACAAATTTTTTACTATCGGAAATTTTAATTGCGCCAGGGATTGCCTTTTCTACAGTAAATTTTTCAAAAAATAATTTTTTACTGTCGCAAATTTTAATTACGCCAGGGATTGCCTTTTCTATAGTAAATTTTGCAAAAAATAATTTTTTACTGTCGCAAATTTTAATTGCGCCAGGGATTGCCTTTTCTATAGTAAATTTTCCAAAATTTAATTTTATACTGTCGCAAATTTTAATTGCGCCAGGGATTGCCTTTTCTATAGTAAATTTCTCAAAAACTAATTTTTTACTGTCGCAAATTTTAATTAATCCAGGGATTGCCTTTTCTATAGTAAATTATTCAAAAAATAATTTTTTACTGTCGCAAATTTTAATTGCGCCAGGGATTGCCTTTTCTACAGAAAATTTTTCAAAAAATAATTTTTTACTGTCGCAAATTTTAATTACGCCAGGCATTGCCTTTTCTATAGTAAATTATTCAAAAAATAATTTTTTACTGTCGCAAATTTTAATTGCGCCAGAGATTGCCTTTTCTACAGTAAATTTTTCAAAAAATAATTTTTTACTGTCGCAAATTTTAAATACGCCAGGGATTGCCTTTTCTATAGTAAATTTTTCAAAAAATAATTTTCTACTGTCTCAAATTTTAATTGTGCCAGGGATTGCCTTTTCTACAGTAAATTTTTCAAAAAATAATTTTTTACTGTCGCAAATTTTAATTACGCCAGGGATTGCCTTTTCTATAGTAAATTTTTCAAAACTTAATTTTTTACTGTCACAAATTTTAAATCCGCGAGGGATTGCCTTTTCTATAGTAAATTATTCAAAAAATAATTTTTTACTGTCGCAAATTTTAATTGCGCCAGGGATTGCCTTTTCTACAGTAAGTTTTTCAAAAAATAATTTTTTACTGTCGCAAGTTTTAATTGCGCCAGGGCTTGCCTTTTCTATAGTAAATTTTTCACAAATTAATTTATTACTGTCGCAAATTTTAAATCCGCCAGGGATTGGCTTTTCTATAGTAAATTTTTCAAAAATTAATTTTTTACTGTCGCAAATTTTAATTGCGCCAGGTATTGCCTTTTCTATAGTAAATTTTTCAAAAAATAATTTTTTACTGTCGCAAATTTTAATTACGCCAGGGATTGCCTTTTCTACAGTAAATTTTTCAAAAAATAATTTTTTACTGTCGCAAATTTTAACTACGCCAGGGATTGCCTTTTCTACAGTGAATTTTTCAAAAAATAATTTTTTACTGTCGCAAATTTTAATTACGCCAGGGATTGCCTTTTCTATAGTAAATTTTGCAAAAAAATAATTTTTTACTGTCGCAAATTTTAATTGCGCCAGGGATTGCCTTTTCTATAGTAAATTTTGCAAAAAAATATTTTTTTACTGTCGCAAATTTTAATTGCGCCAGGGATTGCCTTTTCTATAGCAAATTTTTCAAAAATTAATTTCTTACTGTCGCAAATTTTAAATACGCCAGGGATTGCCTTTTCTATAGTAAATTTTTCAAAAAATAATTTTTTACTGTCGCAAATTTTAATTGCGCCAGGGATTGCCTTTTCTATAGTAAATTTTTCACAAATTAATTTTTTACTGTCGCAAATTTTAAATCCGCCAGGGATTGCCTTTTCTATAGTAAATTATCCAAAAAATAATTTTTTACTGTCGCAAATTTTAATTGCGTCAGGTATTGCCTTTTCTACAGTAAATTTTCAAAAATAATTTTCTACTGTCGCAAATTTTAATTGCGCCAGGGATTGCCTTTTCTACAGTAAATTTTTTCAAAAAATAATTTTTTACTGTCGCTAATTTTAATTGCGCCAGGGATTGCCTTTTCTACAGTAAATTTTACAAAAAATAATTTTATACTGTCGCAAATTTTAATTACGCCAGGGATTGTCTTTTCTATAGTAAATTTTTCAAAATTTAATTTTATACTGTCGCAAATTTTACTTGCGCCAGGGATTGCCTTTTCTATAGTAAATTTTTCACAAATTAATTTTTTACTGTCGCAAATTTTAAATACGCCAGGGATTGCCTTTTCTATAGAAAATTATTCAAAAAATAATTTTTTACTGTCCCAAATTTTAAATACGCCAGGGATTGCCTTTTCTACAGTAAATTTTTCAAAAAATAATTTTTTACTGTCGCAAATTTGAAATACGCCAGGGATTGCCTTTTCTATAGTAAATTTTTCAAAAAATAATTTTATACTGCCGCAAATTTTAATTGCGCCAGGGATTGCCTTTTATATAGTAAATTTTTCACAAATTAATTTTTTACTGTCGCAAATTTTAAATACGCCAGGGATTGCCTTTTCTATAGTAAATTTTGCAAAAAATAATTTTTTACTGTCGCAAATTTTAACTGCGCCAGGGATTGCCTTTTCTATAGTAAATTTTTCACAAATTAATTTTTTACTGTCGCAAATTTTAAATCCGCCAGGGATTGCCTTTTCTATAGTAAATTTTGCAAAAAATAATTTTTTACTGTCGCAAATTTTAATTGCGCCAGGGATTGCCTTTTCTATAGTAAATTCTTCAAAATTAAATTTTATACTGTCGCAAATTTTAATTGCGCCAGGGATTGCCTTTTTTTAGTAAATTTTTCAAAAACTAATTTTTTACTGTCGCAAATTTTTATTACGCCAGGGATTACCTTTTCTATAGTAAATTTTTCAAAATTTAATTTTATACTGTCGCAAATTTTAATTGCGCCAGGGATTGCCCTTTCTATAGTAAATTTTTCAAAAACTAATTTTTTACTGTCGCAAATTTTAATTACGCCAGGGATTGCCTTTTCTATAGTAAATTATTCAAAAAATAATTTCTTACTGTCGCAAATTTTAAATACGCCAGGGATTGCCTTTTCTATAGTAAATTTTTCAAAAAATAATTTTATACTGCCGCAAATTTTAATTGCGCCAGGGATTGCTTTTCTATAGTATATTTTTCACAAATTAATTTTTTACTGTCGCATATTTTAAATACGCCAGGGATTGCCTTTTCTATAGTAAATTTTGCAAGAAATAATTTTTTACTGTCGCAAATTTTAATTGCGCCAGGGATTGCCTTTTCTATAATAAATTTTTCACAAATTAATTTTTTACTGTCGCAAATTTTAAATCCGCCAGGTATTGCCTTTTCTATAGCAAATTATTCAAAAATAATTTTTTACTGTCGCAAATTTTAATTGCCCCAGGGATTGCCTCTTCTATAGTAAATTTTTCAAAAAATAATTTTCTACTGTCACAAATTTTAATTGCGCCAGGGATTGCCAATTCTATAGTAAATTTTTCAAAAACAAATTTTTTACTGTCGCAAATTTTAATTGCTCCAGGGATTGCCTTTTCTACAGTAAATTTTTCAAAAAATAATTTTTTACTGTTGCAAATTTTAACTACGCCAGGGATTGCCTTTTCTACAGTAAATTTTTCAAAAAATAATTTTTTACTGTCGCAAATTTTAATTACGCCAGGGATTGCCTATTCTATAGTAAATTTTGCAAAAAAATAATTTTTTACTGTCGCAAATTTTAATTGCGCCAGGGATTGCTTTTTCGACAATAACTTTTTCAAAAAATAATTTTCTACTGTCGCAAATTTTAATTGCGCCAGGGATTGCCTTTTCTACAGTAAATTTTACAAAAAATAATTTTATACTGTCGCAAATTTTAATTACGCCAGGGATTGTCTTTACTATAGTAAATTTTTCAAAATTTAATTTTATACTGTCGCAAATTTTAATTGCCCCAGGGATTGCCTCTTCTATAGTAAATTTTTCAAAAAATAATTTTCTACTGTCACAAATTTTAATTGCGCCAGGGATTGCCAATTCTATAGTAAATTTTTCAAAAACAAATTTTTTACTGTCGCAAATTTTAATTGCTCCAGGGATTGCCTTTTCTACAGTAAATTTTTCAAAAAATAATTTTTTACTGTTGCAAATTTTAACTACGCCAGGGATTGCCTTTTCTATAGTAAATTTTGCAAGAAATAATTTTTTACTGTCGCAAATTTAATTGCGCCAGGGATTGCCTTTTCTATAATAAATTTTTCACAAATTAATTTTTTACTGTCGCAAATTTTAAATCCGCCAGGTATTGCCTTTTCTATAGCAAATTATTCAAAAATAATTTTTTACTGTCGCAAATTTTAATTGCCCCAGGGATTGCCTCTTCTATAGTAAATTTTTCAAAAAATAATTTTCTACTGTCACAAATTTTAATTGCGCCAGGGATTGCCAATTCTATAGTAAATTTTGCAAAAAAATATTTTTTTACTGTCGCAAATTTTAATTGCGCCAGGGATTGCCTTTTCTATAGTAAATTTTTCAAAAATTAATTTTTTACTGTCGCAAATTTTAAATACGCCAGGGATTGCCTTTTCTATAGTAAATTTTTCAAAAAATAATTTTTTACTGTCGCAAATTTTAATTGCGCCAGGGATTACCTTTTCTATAGTAAATTTTGTAAACAAATAATTTTTTACTGTCGCAAATTTTAATTGCGCCAGGGATTGCCTTTTCTATAGTAAATTTTTCACAAATTAATTTTTTACTGTCGCAAATTTTAAATCCGCCAGGGATTGCCTTTTCTATAGTAAATTATCCAAAAAATAATCTTTTACTGTCGCAAATTTTAATTGCGTCAGGTATTGCCTTTTCGACAATAACTTTTTCAAAAAATAATTTTCTACTGTCGCAAATTTTAATTGCGCCAGGGATTGCCTTTTCTACAGTAAATTTTACAAAAAATAATTTTATACTGTCGCAAATTTTAATTACGCCAGGGATTGTCTTTACTATAGTAAATTTTTCAAAATTTAATTTTATACTGTCGCAAATTTTACTTGCGCCAGGGATTGCCTTTTCTATAGTAAATTTTTCACAAATTAATTTTTTACTGTCGCAAATTTTAAATACGCCAGGGATTGCCTTTTCTATAGAAAATTATTCAAAAAATAATTTTTTACTGTCACAAAT
This sequence comes from Dioctria linearis, assembly GCA_963930735.1. NCBI lineage: Eukaryota > Metazoa > Arthropoda > Insecta > Diptera > Asilidae > Dioctria > Dioctria linearis. Next base: position 45,874 of record CAWVNZ010002894.1, read on the forward strand.
TTTAAATACGCCAGGGATTGCCTTTTCTACAGTAAATTTTTCAAAAAATAATTTTTTACTGTCGCAAATTTTAAATACGCCAGGGATTGCCTTTTCTATAGTAAATTTTTCAAAAAATAATTTTATACTGCCGCAAATTTTAATTGCGCCAGGGATTGCCTTTTCTATAGTAAATTTTTCACAAATTAATTTTTTACTGTCGCAAATTTTAAATACGCCAGGGATTGCCTTTTCTATAGTAAATTTGCAAAAAAATAATTTTTTAATGTCGCAAATTTTAACTGCGCCAGGGATTGCCTTTTCTATAGTAAATTTTTCACAAATTAATTTTTTACTGTCGCAAATTTTAAATCCGCCAGGGATTGCCTTTTCTATAGTAAATTTTGCAAAAAATAATTTTTTACTGTCGCAAATTTTAATTGCGCCAGGGATTGCCTTTTCTATAGTAAATTCTTCAAAATTAAATTTTATACTGTCGCGAATTTTAATTGCGCCAGGGATTGCCTTTTCTTTAGTAAATTTTTCAAAACTAATTTTTTACTGTCGCAAATTTTTATTACGCCAGGGATTGCCTTTTCTATAGTAAATTTTTCAAAATTTAATTTTATACTGTCGCAAATTTTAATTGCGCCAGGGATTGCCCTTTCTATAGTAAATTTTTCAAAAACTAATTTTTTACTGTCGCAAATTTTAATTACGCCAGGGATTGCCTTTTCTATAGTAAATTATTCAAAAAATAATTTTTTACTGTCGCAAATTTTAAATTCGCCAGAGATTGCCTTTTCTATAGTAAATTATTCAAAAAATAATTTTTTACTGTCGCAAATTTTAAATACGCCAGGGATTGCCTTTTCTATAGCAAATTATTCAAAAATAATTTTTTACTGTCGCAAATTTTAATTGCCCCAGGGATTGCCTCTTCTATAGTAAATTTTTCAAAAAATAATTTTCCACTGTCACAAATTTTAATTGCGCCAGGGATTGCCTTTTCTATAGTAAATTTTTCAAGAACAAATTTTTTACTGTCGCAAACTTTAATTGCTCCAGGGATTGCCTTTTCTACAGTAAATTTTTCAAAAAAATAATTTTTTACTGTCGCAAATTTTAATTACGCCAGGGATTGCCTTTTCTATAGTAAATTTTGCAAAAAATAATTTTTTTAGTGTCGCAAATTTTAATTGCGCCAGGGATTGCCTTTTCTATAGTAAATTTTTCAAAATTTAATTTTATACTGTCGCAAATTTTAATTGCGCCAGGGATTGCCTTTTCTATAGTAAATTTTTCAAAAACTAATATTTTACTGTCGCAAATTTTAATTAAGCCAGGGATTGCCTTTTCTATAGTAAATTTTTCAAAATTTAATTTTATACTGTGGCAAATTGTAATTGCGCCATGGATTGCCTTTTCTATAGTAAATTTTTCAAAAACTAATTTTTTACTGTCACAAATTTTAATTACGCCAGGGATTGCCTTTTCTATAGTAAATAATTCAAAAAATAACTTTTTACTGTCGCAAATTTTAAATACGCCAGGGATTGCCTTTTCTATAGTAAATTTTTCAAGAAATAATTTTATACTGTCGCAAATTTTAATTGCGCCAGGGATTGCCTTTTCTATAGTAAATTTTTCACAAATTAATTTTTTACTGTCGCAAATTTTAAATACGCCAGGGATTGCCTTTTTATAGTAAATTTTTCAAAAAATAATTTTTTACTGTCGCAAATTTTAATTGCGCCAGTGATTGCCTTTTCTACAGTAAATTTTTCAAAGATTAATTTTTTACTGTCGCAAATTTTAAATCCGCGAGGGATTGCCTTTTCTTTAGTAAATAACTCAAAAAATAATTTTTTACTGTCGCAAATTTTAATTGCGCCAGGGATTGCCATTTCTACAGTAAATTTTTCAAAAAATAATTTTTTACTGTCGCAAATTTTAAATACGCCAGGGATTGCCTTTTCTATAGTAAATTTTTCAAAAACTAATTTTTTACTGTCACAAATTTTAATTACGCCAGGGATTGCCTTTTCTATAGTAAATTATTCAAAAAATATCTTTTTACTGTCGCAAATTTTAAATACGCCAGGGATTGCCTTTTCTATAGTAAATTTTTCACAAATTAATTTTTTACTGTCGCAACTTTTAATTGCACCAGGAATTGCCTTTTCTACAGTAAATTTTTCAAAAAATAATTTTTTACTGTCGCAAATTTTAATTACGCCAGGGATTGCCTTTTCTTTAGTAAATTTTTCAAAAATTAATTTTTTACTGTCGCAAATTTTAAATCCGCGAGGGATTGCCTTTTCTTTAGTAAATAACTCAAAAAATAATTTTTTACTGTCGCAAATTTTAATTGCGCCAGGGATTGCCTTTTCTACAGTAAATTTTTCAAAAAATAATTTTTTACTGTCGCAAATTTTAAATACGCCAGGGATTGCCTTTTCTATAGTAAATTTTTCAAACAATAATTTTCTACTGTCGCAAATTTTAATTGCGCCAGGGATTGCCTTTTCTACAGTAAATTTTTCAAAAAATAATTTTTTACTGTCGCAAATTTTAACTAAGCCAGGGATTGCCTTTTCTATAGTAAATTTTTCAAAAATTAATTTTTTACTGTCGCAAATTTTAAATCTGCAAGGGATTGCCTTTTCTATAGTAAATTACTCAAAAAATATTTTTTTACTGTCGCAAATTTTAATTGCGCCAGGGATTGCCTTTTCTACAGTAAATTTTCCAAAATTTAATTTTATACTGTCGCAAATTTTAATTGCGCCAGGAATTGCCTTTTCTATAGTAAATTTTTCAAAAACTAATTTTTTACTGTCGCAAATTTTAATTAATCCAGGGATTGCCTTTTCTATAGTAAATTATTCAAAAAATAATTTTTTACTGTCGCAAATTTTAATTGCGCCAGGGATTGCCTTTTCTATAGTAAATTTTTCACAAATTAATTTTTTACTGTCGCAAATTTTAAATCCGCCAGGGATTGGCTTTTCTATAGTAAATTTTTCAAAAATTAATTTTTTACTGTCGCAAATTTTAAATCCGCCAGGGATTGGCTTTTCTATAGTAAATTTTTCAAAAATTAATTTTTTACTGTCGCAAATTTTAATTGCGCTAGGTATTGCCTTTTCTATAGTAAATTTTTAAAAAAATAATTTTTTACTGTCGCAAATTTTAATTACGCCAGGGATTGCCTTTTCTATAGTAAATTTTTCAAAAAATTATTTTTTACTGTCGCAAATTTTAACTACGCCAGGGATTGCCTTTTCTACAGTAAATTTTTCAAAAAATAATTTTTTACTGTCGCAAATTTTAATTACGCCAGGGATTGCCTTTTCTATAGTAAATTTTGCAAAAAAATAATTTTTTACTGTCGCAAATTTTAATTGCGCCAGGGATTGCTTTTTCTTAGTAAATTTTGCAAAAAAATATTTTTTTACTGTCGCAAATTTTAATTGCGCCAGGGATTGCCTTTTCTATAGTAAATTATTCAAAAAATAATTTTTTACTGTCCCAAATTTTAAATAAGCCAGGGATTGCCTTTTCTACAGTAAATTTTTCAAAAAATAATTTTTTACTGTCGCAAATTTTAAATACGCCAGGGATTGCCTTTTCTAAAGTAAATTTTTCAAAAAATAATTTTATACTGCCGCAAATTTTAATTGCGCCAGGGATTGCCTTTTCTATAGTAAATTTTTCACAAATTAATTTTTTACTGTCGCAAATTTTAAATACGCCAGGGATTGCCTTTTCTATAGTAAATTTTGCAAAAAACAATTTTTTACTGTCGCAAATTTTAACTGCGCCAGGGATTGCCTTTTCTATAGTAAATTTTTCACAAATTAATTTTTTACTGTCGCAAATTTTAAATCCGCCAGGGATTGCCTTTTCTATAGTAAATTTTTCAAAAATTAATTTTTTACTGTCGCAAATTTTAAATACGCCAGGGATTGTCTTTTCTATAGTAAATTTTTCAAAAAAATATTTTTTACTGTCGCAAATTTTAATTGCGCCAGGGATTGCCTTTTCTATAGTAAATTTTGCAAACAAATAATTTTTTACTGTCGCAAATTTTAACTGCGCCAGGGATTGCCTTTTCTATAGTAAATTTTTCACAAATTAATTTTTTACTGTCGCAAATTTTAAATCCGCCAGGGATTGCCTTTTCTATAGTAAATTTTTCAAAAATTAATTTTTTACTGTCGCAAATTTTAAATACGCCAGGGATTGTCTTTTCTATAGTAAATTTTTCAAAAAAATATTTTTTACTGTCGCAAATTTTAATTGCGCCAGGGATTGCCTTTTCTATAGTAAATTTTGCAAACAAATAATTTTTTACTGTCGCAAATTTTAATTGCGCCAGGGATTGCCTTTTCTATAGTAAATTTTTCACAAATTAATTTTTTACTGTCGCAAATTTTAAATCCGCCAGGGATTGCCTTTTCTATAGTAAATTATCCAAAAAATAATTTTTTACTGTCGCAAATTTTAATTGCGTCAGGTATTGCCTTTTCTACAGTAAATTTTTCAAAAAATAATTTTCTACTGTCGCCAATTTTAATTGCGCCAGAGATTGCCTTTTCTACAGTAAATTTTCAAAACTTAATTTTTTACTGTCACAAATTTTAAATCCGCGAGGGATTGCCTTTTCTATAGTAAATTATTCAAAAAATAATTTTTTACTGTCGCAAATTTTAATTGCGCCAGGGATTGCCTTTTCTACAGTAAGTTTTTCAAAAAAATAATTTTTTACTGTCGCAAGTTTTAATTGCGCCAGGGATTGCTTTTTTTATAGTAAATTTTTCACAAATTAATTTTTTACTGTCGCAAATTTTAAATCCGCCAGGGATTGGCTTTTCTATAGTAAATTTTTCAAAAATTAATTTTTTACTGTCGCAAATTTTAATTGCGCCAGGTATTGCCTTTTCTATAGTAAATTTTTCAAAAAATAGTTTTTTACTGTCGCAAATTTTAATTACGCCAGGGATTGCCTTTTCTATAGTAAATTTTTCAAAAAATAATTTTTTACTGTCGCAAATTTTAACTACGCCAGGGATTGCCTTTTCTACAGTAAATTTTTCAAAAAATAATTTTTTACTGTCGCAAATTTTAATTACGCCAGGGATT